>BMAO01002710.1:0-82242 GCA_019973975.1 Trichonephila clavata
GTGAAATATAAGTGTGGAATTTTTCGAATCAATCCTAAAAAGACACAAAGTCCATTAAACTGCTTTTATATAACAAAGAATGATATTTTTTGACTGTCATTTTAGTTTTTATTTGATCAAGTTGCAGATATAGTATGCTACAAAACTTGCCTATTCCAAGATTTTTCAAAAAAATTTTTGTTTCTTTATTTCAACAAGCTTGCCAGATTTTAATTTTAAATACATCAAAGATTTATAGTAGAACGTCGTTTATCCGAATCAATTGGAACGGACACCGCTCGGATACGCGATTGTTCGGATATCCGAAAACCGAATGCAATCCATGCTGTATATGAAACCGGACACTATACGAATATTGAAAATCATCACATGCGGGAAACGGGCTTGAAGAAAAAGCAAAACAGTCGCAAAATGTCGCAATTTTACTTTATTGTGGAAAATCACTTATTTTTCGTTCTACCATTGTACACCTTCGTTTTTTAGCTGCAAGGTCTCTGATTCTCTTGAGCTGCAGTAGTTGAGTAGGACAGCACTCTGGTTGTTGTTCATATCACTCCATAGCTGTCTCTAACGCAGGAAAAGCGTCAGCATTTGATGGACCCTTGCTACTTTCGTTGTTGTTGTTGTTCTCGTCTTCATCCGTTTAATTTTCAACAGAATCGGATTCTTGCACGGAAGTCACAATCTCGTCATCATTTAGCTTGTTTACCAAATCACACAACTGAAATATTCTTCAAATTACCTTTACCCTGTCACTTTTGGCCTCACACGAAACAACTGTTGAGCATTGCACTGTTCGAAAACGTATCGGACTTTGGTTCGGATATTTGACGATCCGGATAGTAAACGTTCGGATAAGCGACGTTCTACTGTATTAGATATATACCCGTTTTAATAATGGATCCTGAAAATTAATCGATTATAAATAAATGGATTTCGCTCCTTACTATAAACAGAAGGGTAAAGCTTAAGTTCTTGAATCGGTATAATTCTGCTAAAAGTAGTTTCTGGCCTGATGTGGTCTTTTGTGTACTGAGGGATCCATCCATATTTAATTTTTAGAGTTCTCCCTTCTACTTCGTTGCCTTTAAAAATTTCTCCTATAGTAATATTAAATGTATTTTGTTCATTAATTTGGATCACGATTATTAGTAAAAAACTACACTTTTTGAATTTCTAAATTGATACTGAGGGTGTGTTAGCACTCCGTGTCTTGACATGACTTTATCGAAAATCAATGATTTGTAATTGATGTATTGTGACTGAAACAATGATTGGGGAATTTTACTACGTCATAATTCTTATTTTTCACTCTTTGATAATCAGATTAATTTTTTGTTCGCATTATATGTCTAATTGTTAAGAGCAGACATTAATACTTTTTTTAAATTTCTTTCTATAAAAATAACGATTTCAAATTTCTTAAAAGTGTGTGTTTAAGTGTTTTTAACTATAAATACTTTTTTTTAACATTCAGTTTGACTTGCACATATTGTAAAAATAACACATCTGACCTCTTAAATTTCTTCTCTTCAATCAACTAGATACTCTATAATTTAATGCAATTTTTTTTTCTTATTTTTGAATCGTTTTTGATAAATACGGTTTTGATCATTTGGTTTCTAAATAATTTTTACAATAAGCAAAGTTTTTATTTGTATTTTAATAAAACTTTTGTACTTTAATAAACTTTACAAAATAGAGATATATATTATTTTTCTTTCAAGAGATTAAACTAAAATCACACAAAATTTCATATCATTTTCAGAAATTATAGCATTACTATTAAACATATTTATCTGTATATACGTACAGTGAAAATCGTCTAACACGAAACCGAGGGGGACTAAAATATTTTTTCGTCTTAATAGAATTTTGAGTTAAAGGATATTGCAAAAAAATATAAAAAAACATTTATTTAGCAAAATTAAGTTTGTTAGAGTGCATTTAGGTACCCAGATATGTACATATGCATGTATCTAATAAAAACGTTCAAACATTTAAATAATTCGCTCTCTTTTTTAAATTATTGTTGATAAAGTGGAAGAGCAATGCCAAAATCTTTACAGGTTTCCGTTTTCTTCTTCTGTTTTTGATCAACAGCCTTAAGAAGCTCCATCCTAATTTTAAGTCAAAAAGCAGTTTACTTTTCCCCTGAGCTTTTTGAAAATTGAGTTTGCAAAAAAATTCTTCTAAAATAGAAAAAGTAATGCGAACCAAACTCACTGATTTTTACTCACACTGCGATGTTTTTCTGTGGTGTTTATAGAGACGGAGGGTGAAAGGTAGCTTAGATTAACTCGTGCCACAGGCTTTTCCGAAGGTATTTCAAAGTTAAGTTAGCCTCCTTTCTCCGAAATATGTGAAACGGCCTCTGTTTTATTTCACAATCCTCTTAAATCCAGAATGCGTGGTTGGTATTTTCCGTATTTTGTTCATTTCTAGAAGGGAAATCTTTTCGTGTTAAGCAATTTTCGTTACGTATTAAGAGAAAAAAAATGTGATAATACATAGTAGTTTGTCGGGACCGTTGTATTATTTCGTATTAAGTGATATTTCGTCTGAAGCCTTTTCGCGTAAAACGTATTTCACTGTATATATAATTAAAATAACGATAAACATAGATTATTCATTCCACAAATCAGAGGTAGCTTAAACTCTGAAATAAAGAATTTGAAACATGAAACTTGTGTATAAAGAAAAAGTCAATGACTAATGCCTAGTATAAAAATACAAAAATTCCCATATAAATAGTTAGGATGAAATTATAAGATGCAAATTGCATCCAGTAGAAGTTTTGAAACGTAAAACATATAAATATGAAGATATAAGGAGTTTTTTGAAGTTTGTACATTATTAATTTGAGGGCTTCTAACTTAAGTTTAATTTTTCCGATTTCTCAAATAAGAAGTATAAAAATTTTAATAAGAATCTAGTCAACTTGATACTATGACCTAATTTTAAATTTAATTTTTGTTCGCTTAAATGTCTTTTATAAATTGAGAAACCAACCCTATTGCCACTTTCTAGATAAAAAATATTGAATTTGAGAAATATTTTTCAATTTAATAAAAACCCCATTAATATATAGAATCTATAGAAAAAAGAATTATTAAATCTCTCAAGTAACTTACGCTTAAGTACAACAGATTTTACCCGATCCAGGCTTGTCGATTCCGGGGAGCACTGATTTTGACTTCGAGTACTAACGACTGTACAGCGAGGATTATATTTATAGATAAATGGGAATAAATCCACAAATTAAAAATAAGAACACAATTTTTTTAACTTGTAATGTTAGATTCAAGGTTTACCATGTGAAATCCGAAAAAGCATTCCAATTTGAAACCTGAAACAATTTTAAACAATCATTTCGAAAAACGAAAGGAATGTAAATTTTTTTAATGTTTGTTTAAGGCAATGTATACTAAGTAAAAAGGTGTGTTGAAAGGTACTAATTTTGTCAATCTATCGTCCGATGAAAGATTTCACAATAAAGATGAACGTTTTCAACTCGTTTTTTTTTTAATACAATTGTTAAATTGTTGGTTTTGTCAAAGGATCTTTTTGAAATACATTGTTACTCCCTTCTATTCACGAAATACTTTTTAAAAAAATCTAACAGACACTGAAAAGATATAAGGATAAGAGAAAATTGTTTAAACATAATGTAGAGAAAATAAATTAAAAGTATGAAGCATTTTTATTGAAAGTAGTATGCCCAGAACATGTTAAAATGTACCAAAAAGGTTTTTTTTTTCAGTTTTAAAAAATCTTACATTTTTAAGTGTTAAAACATTTTATATTTTTAAGTGCTAATATATGCTCTCCCACTTTCTTTCTTTATACAGTCACTCAAAAAAATATTGGGACACTCGGCATGCATAACTGTAAAGCCATTTATAAAAATATTTATCACATTAAAACAAAAACAAAATGAATTAAGAAATATTTTTTAACATTTGGTGAACAGTAAATAAAAAAAATTTTATTAGTATTATAGAATTCCAATTTGATCTAGCTTTTCAAATATAATTCAAAGGCACACTGGAGTCAAAAAAGTATTGGGACACTTTTAAAATGAAAAATTTAACAAATATACAGCGTATTAATATAATTTAATTTCACGCCACTGTTTTAGACTAGAAGTTTAAACATAAGCGTTTCAAAAGATAAGATTATTTATAGGAAAAAATGACGAGAAACAAAAATATATCGGCTGGTGTGCAAAGTCTCGCAATAAGTCATTGGAAAGAGGAAAAATCAGTTCACTGTATAAGAAAAATTTTGAAATTGAGTAAGTCTACTGTTTTTAACATCATTGACAGGTTCAAGAAAACAAATAGAGTTGAAAACAAGCAAAGATCAGGGCGTCCAAGGATATTTAATGAACGTGAAGAGAGGTAGATGTAGATTGTGAGACAAGTATACATTAATCCAAGAACTGGTGCAGTAAAAATGATTTTGCAATGTAAAATTAGTTCGGGAAATCAGTAAATCCTAAAAATGTCAGAAAAGTTTTAAGAAAACATAACTGTCATAGCAGAGTACCTCAAAGAAAGCCCTACATCAGCAAAGCAAATAGACAAGCTAGGTTGGCATTTGCTAAAATGTATGTAAATCAACCAACAAAATATTGAGAAAATGTAATTTGTGTTGATGAAAGCAAATATAACTTTTTCGGAACGGAATGCAAGCAAAAAGTTTGGTGGAAATCAAATACAGCTATGCATGTCAAAAATTTACGGCTTATTGTAAAATATGGAGAGGGTAACAAAATTTCTGGAGCTTCTTGGCAAGCTCTAGTGTCGGGAACTTACATTTTATTGATAGTATAATGAATAAATATGTCCATCTTGACATTCTTAAGCGAAATTTAAAGCAAAGTGCGAGTGCGACATTTTAAATTGTACAAAGATATTGACCCGAAATATGCTGCAGATATTTGCAAGTTATGGGTCCTCTACCACTGTCCTAGTGTCATTAAGATTCCTGCACAAAGTTCAGACCTTAATCCCACTGAACATATGTGGAATTATTTGCAGCAATAACTATATAAGCTCCAAATTTCTAACAAGCAGGATTTAAGAAAATATTTAGTCGGAGTAAAACCGATGGATCGTTTTGCAAAAAATTGATCCAATCCATGCCAAATAGACTTCAAGAGGTCATAAAAAGCAAGGGTGACCCAACAAGATATTAATTTCTAAGTTTGAATAGTTTTCCTTAATTTATTATGAAGTGTTCGAATACTTTTTTGAGCACGTTTTTTAACTCGATTTCTTTTATTTTCAATTTTAACCATAATTGCATTAATGCATTTTAAAAAAAACTATATATATAATAGCAATCTTCAGAATTGTAGAAGTACTTTCTTTTCCGAATTCTTTTAATAAATTTGAATTATATCTTGTATACATTTTTACTATGCAATAAAGAATATATATAATGTAATGAAAATATGTTTCAAAATTATCTGTATTAAAATATATCAATGTGTACTGGAAATTCGAACGAAAATTTTGCATCGAATGCATACGCGTTTAAATCATTGAAATACGAGCAATAGGAGGAATGACTCATGCAAAGATTTTGCTACGGAATAAAAAAAATAGTATAAAAGAACTATAAATATGTAAAATTACACCAATTCTCAACAATATTAAAATTTTGGCAGTATCCCCCCCCCCAAACCATGTTGAAGCGACAGTGGCGTACACAGACTACTTTCATGGGATGGGTTATATATTTTTTTAATGTGGATGGCATCAATACGCAATCTTTATGCTAAAAATAAAAAAGTCTTTTGGTTAACGGGAGGAGCTGGAATCCCCAATCCCCTTTAACCTGTGACGGTTCTATCCGCGCTCCTTCTACTAATAGTCCTTTTGGGGAATTTCTCTGATATTTAAAAATTATTTTATTATAAAACTCCTCTTCGCGAAGAAAAAGACATGATTATGTTAATTAAGGTTACTATATATAGTCTAGGTTTTCAGGTTAGAGGGAGAGATAGGATAGACTGCTATCGGAGCAGAGATTAATCAAATGGAAGGTGAATCGCGGATGCTTAATATTTGATAGCTGAATTACTTAAGGTGACGTACTGTCACTGGGGATTGAATCCAGATTAAGTAGCTAAGAAGTCAGAGTTATCGCCTTCAGTAAGTGTGTTAGGAATAAAAGTTTTCTCATATCTCGTGTACCTCGTTAATTCTCTACATAGTTATTAACTGGGTGCATCTCTTAGGCTGGATCAATTGAATTTGAGTTGTGATTAATATTTTGAATAAATTAGATTGTTTTGTTGAAATGTGGCTAATGTTCCTTCCAAGCCTTTGGGCGTTTAGGCCAGAACATTACAAACCACATCCTTGTGTACGCCACTACGAAGCTGAAGTAAGGAAATTTTTTGAGGATCACATAGTACAAAACAAGTAACATATACATAAAAAATTAAGTCAATTCCTACTTAGGTCAACAAAGAAAAACTAGTTATTTTTTATTAAACAATTACAATTAAAGTATATATGTATATACATATGACAGAATCACAATATTAAGTGGCAAAATTGAAAAGGCGATTTTTCTTTCTATATATGGTGTTGGACTATTATTTTTGTTTGTTCATCAATTAAATTTGATTATTCCAATAAAATAGTACAGTAAACAGAAATTAGGCTAACCCAGGTGGGATTCGAACCCTCGGCTTGTGGATTAGAAGTCCGACGCGCTATCCATGTCGCTACAGGGACACAACGAGTGATATACCTTTTTATATATGGTGTTGGACTATTATTTTGTTATTTATTGATCAATTCAAAAAATTGATGAATTAATATTTGAAAGAGCTGTATTAACATCAATTGTCATCCACTACAAGTTTTTAAAAAATGTATTTGAACTTGAGCGGATGAATAAAAAGTACTTTATTAAGCAATTGAAAATTTGAACAAGATATATACAGGGTGGCCATAATTAAACTGCAAGTGTTCAAGGGGTGGTGGAAAGAAAACCACTGGAAATATTCCAGCGAAATTTGGTATCTACGCTTTTCGGAAGATGCGCAAGTCAAATATATAAAGAAAAAAATTGCCATTTTCACCCGATAGTTGGCGCTCTACCGTATTTCAACGCTCACCGGTGACATATACAACTTTCCACACCAATAGACAGAGCATATAATGACATTCTAAGAGGTGTATAAGCAATATAAAACATCAATTGCAGTTTATCAAAACTCCATACAATTCGCTTCAGTAATTACATTTTTACAGTATCATGTAATCAAAAGTTAACGTTAATTAAGATCACAAATTAAACAGTCCATAAAGACGCTTTAGAAAACAATTAAACCATTATTTATTCAATGAAATTATCACATGATGTGCTCAATATGTGAACCATCAGATGCTGAAAACGTAAAACAGCATGGACCACCGTCGCATTTAAAATCTCTGTTGTAACACACCTCACGTGTCTCGTTATGCTACATTTCAATTTCGTAACAGAAGCACATGTCGTTCTCTATAAACCATATCTTTCAGATGTCCTCACAGAGATAAAAATCGCAAGGATCAAGGTCCGGTGTCATGATGAATTATTCGATCGTGGGGGTCATGATTAGCTGATCCCTATTGATATTCTGAAGTTGCTGGATGGAACGTTCGATGAGTGAGGATATGGTTCAAGTAGCTGATTACTTCCTTCTCCTTCTGAGAAATATTGGAACCTTGAAGTGGTGGACCTGGATGGAAAAAATTTCTTTCCTGATGAAAGTAGAGGCAGACTGATTGGTTGAAAAGGTGAGGCAGAGGGGTTGACTTCACTGTCATGGGCGGTTCTTCATGGTTTTGGCGGGAAAATTCCTTGAGATTTCTGGCGGGAACTGATGATGATGCTATTGATGAGAAATATTGATGCTCGCTAATACTAGAAGCGAGTGAGAAAGCTCTCTATTGGTTGCCCTGAAGTTTGGGAGAGGGGAATAGGGAGGGCTATCCTGGTGGGTGCAGCAGTAAAAATTTTAAGAAAAGTAATGATAAAATGAAATTAAATTTAAAGCTTAGTATCATTCACCACCGGTGAATGATCAGAATATTATTTAGGGGGGATTATACGAATCAAGGAGTATTCTCCTTGGTCTTTTAATCTTATCTATAAGTGCATAATTTTGAATGTCGATCAGGTTTAAATTATTAGAATGGGGTATGTCATTAAAGAGATTGGCCATTATTCAATATGGTCTTGGTTTTTATACTGTTCGATGGGCTTAAAATTTGCATATATGCTGTCGATAAGCATTGAAACACAGCACAGCGCTATCTATCGGGTGAAAATGGAGATTTTTTTTTCTCTGCATGTTTGACTTGTGCATGTTCTGAAACGTGTAGATACCAAATTTCACTGGAATATTCCCAGTGGTTTCCTCTCCAGCACCCCTTGAACACTTGCAATTTAATTAAGGTCACCTTGTATATAAATAGATATATATAGGGAGAGTGTGAACTAATATAGTAGGAATTGAAAAAAAAAATGGTGACCTTAAACTGTTTTTAAAAATCTGTATAATTTACTTTACGTTTCAATATTTTGGAGCAGAAAGCAGGAATTTCTGTATTTCGAAAGTTTTTAGAATTCATTAATGAACAAACAAAAACATTGAATTACTGGAATAAAACTTATCTAAGTTCAACACAAAGAACTTGAAAGAAGAAATTTATTTCGAAAGCAAAAAAATAAATAAATAAACAAGTGAAATTTTATTAAGTTTACGTTTTTTTTTTTTAAATTTAATTTTTTTGTTTTTTGTCTATATATGATAGGGTTATGACTGAAAAACGTTTCACATTTTATCGGACTATCTCCGAAAGGACATATTCTGAGTAAAAAAAAAATCCTCCCTAAAACTATGTTTAGTTCAAAAATCTAAAGCGATTCTCGACATTCGATTGAAAAAGAACGAGGAATGTTGCGTGTGGCTCACCCAAGGACTTTCATGAAGCTTTAGTAACACGTGATTTACTCAATCGAAATAGAAAGTTATAAACAAACCACCCGCAAAATGAGGTCATCTAACATAAATGGTCAAAATTAATCGGACATTGATCAAGGATTTGGGGCTAAATTATCCACCAATAGATATTGCATAAGGTTACCTTCATGGGACTTGGAGCAAAAATAGAACCAGTGGAAGTGCGAAAAATTTTCATTTTATTTGATTTTAGGGGATTTCAAAATAATTCAGAAAACAGCATTAAAAAGTATCCGAATACGTTCCAAACCGTGATTTTGAAAGAAACAAAAGTTGATATTTAATATCACCTACATTAGAATATACATATAAAATTGTTTTAAGAATATTATTACAATAAAAATTAATTTAAATGCAAATTTTTGGCAAAAAATGAAGAAAAAGTAACATTTTTCAAAACATTCTTCTTTTTGTAAGAAGTGATTCCGTAATAATATTAATATTTTGCTTATTTTTAGCTAAGACGTTTTAATAGAACCTGAACTAGGATTTTTTTGAAAAATTTACATTACTTTCAGAGTTACTTTCAATTGAAATAATAACTGGAATGTTTGTTTAAGTATATATATCTCTACTCTGTTGTATTAAATTCTGAATAAATCCGCTTTTCTAAATTATTTATTTCAAAAAACCTAGTTTAGGCACTGTAGAGAAGCTTAGCTATATATATAAGCAAAATATTATTATAGAAGTATTTTCCACAAAAGAAAAATATTCCAAAAATACATCGGTTTTTTTCTTTTCTTTATTTTTTACCAAAAAAATTGCATTTAAAAATAATTTTTATAGGAATATATAATATTCTTAACACAATTTCATTTTTACATTCTAATTCAAGTAACATTGAATATTAAAACAATTATTCATTTATCCTTACTTTAAAAATCACGGTTCCGAACGTAATGCCTTAAAAAACATAAGGGTTTATTTTAATAATTTGAATTATAATCTTCGTAATTATAATCAAATTTTACATTTTATTAGAATAATTCAAACTAATATGGAATAACACACACACACACACACAAACTTATTCACGAAAAATGACTTTCAAATTCATTTTAAATAATATAATTCATTTTAGTTAATTTTAAGTAAAAAAATATTTTTTACATATTCAAAAAATAGTGAAAATGTATTACGGTAAAATTTTAAAAATCTGATATTCAAACCACAGTTAAAGTATTTTCAGTAGATTTGACAAGAAATGAAGAAGAACAAAAACACACAAAAAAAGAAGTTGAAGTTATTGAAGTTATATATAATTATTTCTGCTACTAAATCAGTTTTCTTCTGTTTTTTTTTTTTTTAAAAACTTATTTCATTTATTCTGAACTATTTTATTCTTTCTCAATTAGAATTTTATTTTTAATTAGTCTTCTAAACTTTTTTAAACCTAGATAACTAAACTTAAATTAGTGTTACTCTGTAGCGAATCATTCGATTCACAAACTACGAATTAAAAACAAGTAGGGGAGACCGGGGCAAGATGACGACGTTAACAGTTTTTTGTTGTTTATTAATTTATTTTTAAGGGTAGTAAAATCAATTTTACATGAACTGTTAGAGTAGTCCTTTGTAGTATTAAAATATATTACCATTTAATTTTTCCAATAAAAGGAGTTAAGGATTACTTTATTTTTTCATAACCTTAACAAATCGTCATCTTGCCCCAGTACTGGGGCAAGATGATTTTTGCCGTGGGGCAAGATGATTTTTGCCGTGGGGCAAGATGGCGATACTGAAGAAGGTTGAACATATTTTATCTTTTGAATGTGTTACATGGTTTAACAAATAATAACTGTGTTTTTACATCTTACAAAGTATCAAACTAAGCGTAAAGCATTGTAACGTAATGTTGAAGTGTTTAGTTGTGTACCTAACAATAGTCACAAATAAAAATGCCATTTTTATAATTGGAACATTCCTCATGCCAACACTCTTGGCATTTACAGCACTGGATCCATTCTTCTGTTGGAGGGTTCCTCTTCACAAGCAGGACATCTTATTAAACCGTCCTTTGAAGTTGATACAACTGGAATGTTTGGCCTAGATTTTATAGATTTAGGCCTACAGGAACAGTTTGAGTTTTTTTACTCCCTTTTTAGCTTCACAAGCTTTTTTTCTCTGTTTTTTTTTTAAAAACTTCATGTTCTTCCTTCTGTTTTTCCCTTTGTTCTAACATTTCTTTGGTGGGTGTGCTTGTAAGAATGCTAGAGCTCAATCTTTTTGCTTTTTCTTTTTTCTCACATTATGTTGTTTTAGGCAATGGTTTGAAATAAAAAAACACTAACAGGTTTCTTTGGTGCATCGGGGGGAATCAGCTTTTGCCATAAGTTCTGGTTTTCCTGGAGGGTTTATATGTTGGTTTTCTATTACCGGGGTCTGAAGATTAGCACTATTATTCTCAGTTTCATCGCCAACAGCAGAATGGTTAGTAGTTTTTACCGCAGCATAGTCATGTTCGCTAAACACAAGAGATTATGAGGCTCGGTCCCATATTCTTTAAACCCTTTCAACGGCATTTCCAACTGTAGCTGATTTGAAGTAAGTGATGTTCAAATCCTCACCAATATTTTTGTCTGTGATAGTTTGTTCTGGATGAGTGACCATAAAATTGTCACATGCTTGGCTATAGTGCGTTTTGAACTGGTCGAAAAATGACACAAGGGGCTGGAGACGATGTGATGTGTGCGACGACAACCCAACCTGATGGTGTTTTTCGCTCTGCAATATAAGATAGCCTGCAAAGTTATATGAGTTTTGTGATTGTCAAAAATCAACAGATTAGGAGATTCTTTGCTTGGTTTCACATGAAGATAAAAGTGCTTCAAAAAAGAGAAAAGGGTGCCCTCATTGTTCTAACCCTTATCACTACAGTTTCCTACAGTTCCCGGTGAGGCTCTTTCTGCAAGTTCTGGAAGCATTCGTTTTCTCACAAAAAATCAGAAAAGGTGGCAGATAAAAGCCAGTAGCTCTAAAGCAACAAATTATTGTTACATTCCTTCCTCTTTGGGGGGGGGGGGCGGTTTAGCGGATGGCAAAAATGTCTTCCTCTGATCACCCCCTTTCGAACGAAACCGTTCCCGATCCGATGCTCACCTTAGCCCCAGAAGAGATGGAAGCGCAAGATCGCTCAGACATACAGACAGACAAACAAGTGTTCACAGGATTTAATAGAATGGACAACAATAGTTAGTTTAATAAATTCCGAAACACGGGGCAAGATGACGAGCTCGTCATCTTGCCCCGTGTTTCGGATCGTCATCTTGCCCCAGACTGTCTGTTTAAAAATATTCGCTTTCATTACCATGAAGGAAGGCAATTAATTGACATTTATTCACGGTAATAGGTAGTATTTAAACCCAGTTACTCATAAATATCAAAGAGAAACGTTATATCTTACCTGTATCTGTAGCAGAGCTTATTTACACATGCATAAAAGTTATATCGTGGCATCAAAAAACAATCAAAGCTCCACAACTAACACAAAAAGGGCGATTTCAGCGTGTCTATACTATTGTTTAACGAAAGGCCAAAAGAAGAGCCAGTAGTATTAATTTGATGCTGCTACCTACTGGAATACGGAAAAATTAAGACATTCGTCATCTTGCTCCGCCCGTGATCTTCCCCGGTCTCCCCTATATTTTTACATTTCCATTATTTATTTATTTCAAGAATATTAGTGAACCTTAAGATAAATATTATATAATATTTCAGTTAAAAAAAGTAGGAAAGTAATAAAAATTAACGAATTAGTTCTTGGCAGTTGTTAAAGAAGTATGCTTTCCACAAACAATAATTATTATTTATTTATTTATCAAATGCCTTGTCATTGACCATCCGGTTATTAGGCAACGAACTCTCCAATATTTTTTACAATATAGTCCAAACTCTTAAGTACAGAACACACGTCAAGATGAACATCGTCCATGACTAGTCCAGAAGCACACAAAACACTGTTAGGATAAAAATAGTTCAATTTTTAGCCGCTAGATGGCTGCACCTGTCAAGCTATTTTCAGAAATCAGTTGAATGTTATTTGGCATGTTTTTAGCAAAACTAAATTAACTGTATCAGAATAAATGATACATGTTTAACTTAAACAATAAATGTTAAACTTATTTGGATGCATTTAATTATTGTTAATTTTTTAAATTATTCTCATAACTTATATTTCAGTTTCTGTATTTTTACTTTTTACTGTGTTAATAATATATCTTGTTAACTGTGAAAATAACTGTATTTTGTTAAAAAAACGTGGTGTCAGGGGAGAACCACACCACTTCCTTTAATGACTGCCTAGAGGAAGCACGTGTAATAAAGATCCAGTACAGGTTGAAAGTCTGATGAATTTATTTTAAATTTTGCAACCGTAATTAAGTATTTAACGAAGTGCTAGTAACAAGCACCTAATAACAAAAAAGGGGGAGTCGGTAAGGTTAAAACGGAACAAATGAGCAAAAAGGCAGTCGTGTCCAGGCTACAATCTAAACTCAGCCACAGCAGCAACACGAGGAGAGAGTCTGAGACACAGCTAGGTTTTAATAGCACTCTCCATGATTTATTTTTGACAGAACTGATGGCAGCATCTCAAAAGCATTTTTTATAAATCCTAACAATTTCGAGTTTTGCTGAGTGAAGAGGGAGGTCTCTTGTAGATCTTAGGATAATATTCGTGCCTCTTTTTGCTAAAAAGAGCGGCGGTCGCTATGGCAGATTTAGCGTTATCCAGGGTGCACCACGAGGAGGCCTACTACGTTATACCCCTCCACAAATAATCTTGTTGCAATAGTTGCGTATGTACTTAGTCATTCTGCGTTTAGATGGACATCAAAGTACAAATAATGCAATCCATTAGAAGAATGTGATGATGATGTCATGTCCATAACGGGATCAAATTAGACAGTACCATGGGTCCAAAGGATTGTTCTGGCAATTTGTTCAATATTATCCTCATAAAGGTTTGTTGACAAAAACAGGACCCTATTTCTTGAAAGGCAGCAAGAATAGCTTTACAGTTAAAAATATGATCAGGTGTTAGCTCTGTATCTGAACAGTTTTTTTATCACAATTCCTTTTCGTTCTTCTACTACCCCTATTAATCTTCCTTCCTCTGTAAAATGACCTGTTCTTATCCTAGCAAAGTTCTTTGTTGTAAGACGGTCTCCACTGAAATTACAGAGTTGATGCCTTACAAGAATTGACTTCTCTCTCAGTTTGAAATTTGAGACAGCATTTGCGTCTAATAAGGACATTGACAAAGTTGTTATTATTCAGATTTCAAGCCTTTCGCCAGTTTATTAGCATTTTCTTTGCCTGTAATGTCAACATGTGCAGGCAACCATTGGAGGAAGCAGACTTTATTTAACTCATGCAATCTAAACAGGTGAGATCAAATCTATTCCGTAATCTATAAACTTTCACTTAGAATTACCTGGAGACCTGCTTTAGTCACACACACAAAAAAAATGAGTTACGTGGGGTTAAGAAAGCTGTGATAAAAATTTCTGCAATTTGCGCGTTAATTTTTTGTCAGTCTAAAATATATGAATTTTAAGAAAAAATATATAGTTTGTGACTTTTATTTCTCTTACAAATAGTGTACAACTTTTTAATCTACAGTTTACATGGAAATCGAAGTTGGATCGTTTAGTAGTTCCAGTGTTTGAATTGCAACAGGACTTGGTCATGTAAACAGGGACGTCTTAATGCATGCGGCAACTGGGCCCTGGCCCAGGACTTAGGCTGCATTAAGAGCCTCGTCTCGTTCTCGACTCAACCTTAAAAAAATTATTATTCGAATAATTTAAATGTTATTCTCTGAAAAACTGGGATTTTTGGACGATATATCAAGTGGCTGCATGTCATGACCATCGTCCACGAACAGGCCTTGGCCTACCATTATACACCATCATTATTCATGCAGTCAAAAGGCAATACTCGGTCGAGCCGGTTTGTGTGATTGTAAATCATGCACATTTATTTGTTTTGGGTTATTGTTTGTACGAGTATTTGACAGCGTATCCTATGTACTGTTTACTTTTAAAAGTCACAGGTGGGGCCTACATTTGTGTAGGAGCCCAGGGCCTCAAGAAGTCTTAAGACGTCCCTACATCTGAAGGAAATCGGTATGAGGTGACCACAAATAGCATTATTTTTTGTTCAAATTTAATGGTTTGTTAATTTTTTGTCTTCTCTTGATTGTTTGTGATGCAATTTAATACTTTGTTTTGAAATATATCCTTTGGTTTATGTATAATTGAGCTTGAGATTGGAATAAAAGATTAGATTCCGATTGGAATTTTAAAAAAAAAAAATGTTGTTCTATTTTATTGTTTCTTCTACAATTTATTTACACCATCTTCGACAGAACAACCCAAACAAATATTTCCCATCTCTAAATAAAAAATAAAAAAAATTTTAATTGCGCTATTTGAGTCGGTCCCTGTGACTTTCATGCCCCATGCCATTAGGATATTGAGAAATTCTGTTAAAATTGACTATAGCTTTCATGAATTTATCATCGATCGTTGACGCGGTTTAAAAATCTTTGTCATTTACATATTTCACAATTTAATTGACTATGTTACCATTGATTGCAACTTTTCTTAACAAATAGTATTGAATTAAGTTCTTCAAAAAATTTTCAACCTCGCAATTAAAATCTAACTTAATTTGAAATGTCTGGCGAAAAATATTTACCATTCGAAGGTTAGTTCATATTAAAGCACATAGATGGCAGCATGAAAGATTTATTGAAGAAAAAACGAACAAATTTTTTAATGAAACTTTCAGCAAAGATTGAAAAATTTCACCGAAACACATGCACGCTTTATAGTCCTGAAACATTCTTTCTATTTAAGTTCTAAAAGCTGTGTTTAGGAATCAAAAATTATTCCTTTAACTTTTTATAGTACAAGTATTATTATATTTTCTCTAAAAATTCTTTTGGCATTTAATGTACTGCTTCCATGTAATTTCCAATATATAGTAGGTATCTTTTTTCAGGGGAAACCTCTTAGTTCTTGTAATTTTACAAGGGTATTATCAAAATTACAACTCAGGGCCCAAGGGCACATATACTGATATGGGCTTAGGGGTAGGCCTTGGCCCTCATGGGCTGTTGCACCATTGAGTTAAGTTATCATAATTAGGGGTATGTGTGTGGATATATAATTACAAGACAACAAATATCTCAAATTTATTTTAAAGAATATATTTCAACTTCACAGCAAATTCTTTTATAATAAGTTTTTATAACTTACTTTGTTAATATTTCTCATAATTTATAAAAGACGTTCGACTTTTATTAAAGAAATGTTTCAAAAAGATTTTGTATATAACAGAGATAGTAATACCCCACTCTAAGAGAGCATATTTGATGCTGAAATACAGATTGAAATTATAAATTAGAGCTCCTAATCGCAGCACAGATTTTTTCTTTATTTCAAGATTCTTTCATTATTCTCACCTATTTCTCTTTAATTTGTCAACACTAAGTATATTTATACAAATTGGTTGTCATCAAGATTAGAATTTGCACATGCTTTCTGTTCCATTTTTTATCACCAAATCAAAAGTTCCTAATTCCAAGGATAGATATTTATTTTCTGCATGCTTTAAAAAGGTATGCATATACATAATTGTATAAAAGATCAATCCTACAACACTAGTTTTGCTGTTTCGCGAAAGAATTTTTAATTTACGACAGTTTTTTTTCAAATAATTTTCTATTAATCAGTAAATTTGGGGTGCAATATAAAAATTTGCCACAAAATTCATATTTTCTTTTGTCAATATTACAAAAGAATCTAATATATATGAATCTTTATATATAACTTTAAATTTAACTTTTTTAATTTAATGCTTTAGTTTGTATAGAATAATGGGGTCTGACTGGAATCATCAAAAAGCTACAGAAAGATTTCTGATGAACTTCATTGTTTTCCATCAAGATTAAACATAATCAGGCCAAATCTTGAGCTGGAAACAAGTCTTTGTGCATCTACACCCCATTAAGAACAATTTTGAGGCTCAGTTTTATTTAATGTACAACAGACCTCATTACTACACACGATGGATGTTTGATGGAATCTAGACTGCAAATTAAGAGAATTAAAACTGCAATTGTTTTAATACTAGACACATAGTTTTGGAACTATATCATAGTAAGTAACAGCCATTTGCAATAAAAATAGCATTTACACAAAGAATTTTGAGATTATTATTAAAAAGATATTTTTAAATTAAACAGATACATGCTCCAATTTTTTTTAAAAATTTATATTCATAAATCCATGCACATATTTTAAATCTTAAAACTATCAAGCTATTCAAGTTAAAGTATTTTATAACAAGTCAAATTTTGACTTTTTATTTTGAATATTTGAGTCATAAAATTCCTCTTTTGACAATAATTTTCATAAAAAAGTTGGGTTTCTTTAAAAATCTATATTCATAATCATTTCAACACAAGTGTTATATTGGTACTTTTTCATTGAAATAATTTATTTTCAGTAATTAAGATAAAAAAACTGATTTCTTTTTCTTAAACAAATAAATCTGCTCCAAAATTTACATTTCATTATTGGCATATATATATATATATATATATATATATACTAGTAATATGATTAGTAATATTGCTTTTCAAAGGTGTTGGATTTAACAAAAAAGACTCGTTCTTTTTCTTGTACTTTTCTCTTCTCTGGATATTAATTTTTCGACAAAAAAAATCTGTAATATATTTTATTAAAATATTAATTTAAAAAATAAATAAATCATTCAACCAGGTCTTAAGATGCAAACTTTAAGATATCTCATTCATTACTTAGACCCTTGTAATTTTAATTCAATAACACAAGATGATTCACAGCTAGCTTTTGTTATCTTTATTTAATGCTTTTTTCAACTTACAGTATATCAAATATATCCAGATATTTAGACAAATATAAAACAAACTGGGTTCAAGAATGTAATATAATCTAATTCTATTAACTAATTTCTTAATGTATAATGAATTTATGTTGTTTATAAGAGAAAAATACACACCCTTATAACATCAGTGATGATATAAATGTACTCATTTATGTAGTTTTATTAAATCAGTATAATCCTGTTTATAAAATTTATTTAATGGTTTATAAAAACCATTTAATATAAATAAATTCATTTAAAAGAGTAAGTTATTTGGCAAGAATAAATAATCAAGCACTTCATTCACTTAATTAAGCACTTTTACATATTTCTGTTAAGATGTAAATAAATTTATACTTCAAAATTAACATATTTCCGTGCTTTTCCATTTTGGGGGGCCATTGGCAAAGGTTCAATTTTTTGTTCTTATCAAATTAAACACCTAACACCAAATAAAATGTATTTATAAGATTTTCTTTCTGCATGTGCACATGCACCATAAACACTAAAACTTGTGAATTGTATAAAAGGTTTAGCACAATTAATAAACTTTTACATGCACTTTGGAGATTTTTGTTGCATTTTTACTAACCCCCGAAACAGATAAGTCCCCATATTTCTATATTTAAGTGACTTTAAAGATATTGATAATTGTAATGATGATAAAATAATATTTATATAATAAGTGAGGAAAAAAACATTGGCAAAATAAGATAAATTGCTTATTTTCAAGCATTTAAAATCTATATAATTTTACTGTTATGTAACAAAAAATATCATATTAGTTATGTAATTTCCATCTAATGCTGTAAAACAAGTTTAAAAAAAATTGTATGTGTTTATTATAAAAAAATCCCAACAATACAATTTCCAGCCTACTCTTAATGTTTGATATATTTTGTCTTGAAAATGGTTTACTACTTGCACAATAACAACCGAACTTTTTCAGTACTTATGTATTAATGTCACTGCAGCCAAATTTGTGCAAATTTCCTCTAAAATCAGACTGATTGTTTTTTCTTCAAATAATATATGCAAGAATATATATGCTGTCTTGTGTGTTGTTCTCTTTTGCTGTTATGATATCATGATGGAATTTGCCTAATGCAAATTTTGCTGCAGTGATGTTAATATGCAAGAACCAATTCTCATATATCTCACAGAGCTTTTAACACCAATTGCAAGCTCTTAATTTAAATTACTTTTTTTTTAAATTTAAGAGAGAAAAAATTACATTTCCTCCCAGAAACTTTTTATAATATAACTTTTGAAAATAAATCTGTGCTTTTAATTCCAATAATAAATTCCTCCTAAGTTTAAAGCGACAAACAGAGGCAACATTTTACATAAGTTGCCTTTGGTCTATACAGCACTGCATTATGAGTGATCTTATTGTTAAGAGTTTTAAAGCATGTAAAAATCACAAAAACTTAATCAATGTTAATCTATAACTGACTCTCACACAAATAAACATATTAGTAAAAGAAACACTGATTTTTAATTTTTAGAGGCTGATCAGGTTGAGACCATGTAAAAAAAACATTTTACAATCAATATTGTTTACACATGTTGAAATAAATTACTTCATTTACTTGTCAACATAATTTATTAAAAACAATTTCCAAAATTATCGCTTTTTCCAAGTGAACTTGGCCCTGTTACCTTTCTGTCCATAAATCTTCCGCCCTCTCCTTCGCCTATCATGAGTAAGTAGACCTGCTAATCTCATTTTCTCTACTAGGTTTGGTTCAACAAAACTTCTAAGGCAAAGAGCAATTCCATGTCTAATGGCACCAGATTGTGCTTTCTCACCTGGACCACTCACATCAACTTCAATATCCACTAATCCTAACATGTCTGTAAATTCTAGAGGGAACATAATCTGCTCTCTGTCATGTAGTCTAGGAAAATAAAATATATCAGCACCATTGATTTGTACTTTGCCAGTACCATTACCTCTAACAATAACCTTTGCAACACACTTCTTTCGATAACCTGTACTCTCCATATATGTCCTACCATTTTCATCCTTCATAAGTTCGGGTATTTTTTCTAGGGATCCTATATCTACAAATTCTTTATAATACTTCATGATTTCATCTTTGCATCGAAACGAATATGGATGATCCCCTAAGCGTTTAAGTGTTGTTATAAAAAAATTATATTCTGCTTCCGCAAGGTTTTCAAGGAACAACTGTTTCATTTCATCAGGTGATAGCCAGTTACCACCCTGTAAATTCAGAGCAGATTCTTTGGGGGGTGCAAGAATGCCTTTTGTTATCATTTTATCTTCAAAAGCATCTAATTCGCTAAACTTTTCCACCAATACATATAAAGCCGCATTATAATTACTCTTTTTGGTGTAAAAGAATGAGTTAAAGGGCCTTCCACTGGCGTCAAATTGAGCAGCCTTTTCTTTCGGAAACAGCTCTTTTGGGGGTTTCATCATTGGTCTTGCCTTTTTTTCATAGAGACCTGAAGGCATCAAATATTCAATAGCTTTGTCAATATCATCTTGAGTAAGAGTTTCAGCATCTAAGCCCATCATATTCGCAAGATGTCGTTTACCAATTTCAAATTCATCGTCTTTAATTTTCAGAAAATTTTCGTAATGCGTCGCTCTCTCCAAATATGCTTTCATAGCCTTATTTATTGTTTTTATTCGCAAGGCGGAAGATGAAGAGTTTTTATTAGCAGGTTTCAAAATGGGCACGGCTTCAGGAAGGTTATTCTTCGCAGCACTTGTTTTATTTCGTTTTAGTGAAATGAAATAATTTGTCGAAATAGCTACGTTTCTAGATGAAGTTGCGAGTACGATTTCTTTTCGAATTATCCAAGAGAACATTTTTGCAATTGCTTTTAATAAATTTTTTTAAAACCAATTTATGAATTTACAATATTTTACTGCCGTTAAAATTATTTATTATATAATTCATTCAATTTTTTAACACATTTCATACCATTCCGGTTTGTTTACTATTTAAAGAATAACTACAGAACGTTGCCAAAAAAGATCAACAAAATATATATCACATATAACAAAGGTGGAATATATTTTTTTCTGTTTTCATCTATATTATTTCCTCAGAAATATCTATCATAAGTATTTAAATTTTTACATGTGAGATTATACAATGTGATTTTTATTTAAAATGCTTTATTCACTTTGAAAGGGAAACACAGCTCTTAGATAACTCAACATTAGAAACCTCTTTTGCATTGGTTTCTATTTGTTCTATAAACAATGTTTACAATGACTTGAGGAACTTGTCGAGAAATTGGCGTGAGTTTGAATTTCCTAGCTACTATCTTCTTCAGGACACTCAAATTTGTTTCTTTATTTGCACTGCTTTCCCTGACATCATCATATGCGATTTCGTTCTTTTAGTGCTGCATCGCTTTTAACTTTAATGAAAAGTACTCTGTTTAGTTCTAATATGCGAATACCTGGAGGAAAATCTGAAAAAGTTATAATAGTAACCTTTTTATCAGTTGAAAAACATTTTTACAATTTGGATTACAAAAGCATGAAAACTATGCTTTCTCATTTAGACAGTCTTTTAGAAATGAAGAAATAAAATGAATCACCTTTGAGGAAAAAACTTTAAAAAATCTAAAATACTATGAGTCTAATATAGCCGTAATAGTCGAGTGGTCATGGTCGTGAACTCGTTTGTGATCGGATCATAGGTTCGAGTTCACATGCCGCTAAAGATCCACCTTGTTGAAAAGCTGATGCACATTGAATCTGTTGAAGCTCAAGGACCTCATATTGATGTGTGGAAGTTTGGAGAATAAGGTGTCACACACACTTCATCACTTGACCAAGGTTAAAATTTACAAGATCTGTTGCCACTAGCCCATGCACAGCTTCAAAGTGCACCATTAATAAAAAAATATTGTATCACTTGTCTAGTGGTAGTAAGGTATCTAATAATATAAATACTAGATGAATGTGTAAGATATAGTTTTCTTCGTTGCAAATTTCATTTTCTTATTGATTTGTTTTGTAGATTAAAAATTTTCACCTTTTTTTCCCTCTGCATAAATTTTATTTTGTCCTCACTAAAGAAAGATATAAATTTATTAAGTTTGATTTCTTTTTTCTGAAATTTAAAAATTTACTACAGTTTGCACAGCCCTAAACAAAAATCAGGTTAAAGATTGTTCTCTTTATTCCAGATAGGTATCTGAATAATACAAGAAACATTTTTAAGGAAGTAAGATTAAGTTTTTCTATAAAGAAATCCTTTTCAGATTAATCACACAATACAGTCCGGGAGGGGACTTAATAAAAGAATTACCTAAAAATGTGTATGTTTTCAAAAGCTCTTCTACTGATCTTCCTATTGACTTGGACATACTCGTAGATAAAATCAATAACATTCCTTTTTTATCAGTCATTCCTTTTACAGGAATTAAATATCTTAATTATAAAATCTTTTCTGGAATATCTGGCTAATATAGCATTTTATTTTTGGTGGTTTTATTCTTCAACATCCAATATAGAGATCTGGTCATAATACAAGATATTCTTCCCTAGTGCATTAGCCCTAGATGGGCACTGACCTTCCTCGGAATTCTATTCCATTCCATGCTGTCCTGTTTTTGGCTAAGGTTTTCCAATTTGGTATCTTAATAGTTTTCAAGCATTTAACTCTAGGTACAGCACTGATTTTATTAATGATTTACATATTCTCATTTTGTACTTAATACAACTGTTTTAACACAGAGAGTGCATTACATACAACTTCTGTCTCAAAGAGATCTCTGTCAATTTGCTTATTATTTCTTTTTTAGTTTTACTAATACTAATGTATTAGAATGTACTTTTGGAAGTGGTCATTATCTGTTGAAATTGTTGAATCAGCCACTGGTCCGCCAAACTTTGAAAAATCACTAATTTAGCGTATTTTTGTGTGTTGTGTTTTGGAGTAGCAACCCTACCACACCACAACACAATATGACTTCTCTCTCACTGATACAAAAATCAAAAGGGTTACCAGATTTGGTGCACTTATCGATTTGGCAAAAAACTCTTGGCGGGATAAGTGGTCGATTTGACAATTCAACCCGTTATCCTATCATTGTAGAATTCTTATTTAACCCTTTGAAGCGCGGAAAAATAACTTCGCTGAATTTTTCAAAATAAAATTATAAATGCAATGTATGGAACCTAAGAACAGAGAAAATACCTTTAAAAAAAATTAGAGTACATCCCCCCCGAGGGGGGAGGTGGTTTCATAGAAGTACCACCGCGCACCTACGACATAATTCTCGGATGAACAATATATATGATTTGCGTCAGATTTGTAAGTATATTCTTTATGTATTTTGTAATAAATTTACTAAAATATGCAATATTAAATATTAGAATTACTTTTCAAATATTAAATAATACAAAATATAACTATAAGCGATTGAAATCACCTGCAATAGCCAGTAAAGTTTTTTTTCATTGTTTCTTTATTATTAAATTATTAAAACCATGCAGTAATACTGCAATAATAAACCCCTCCCCCAAATCAATGGCAAAAAACCCATAAATTATTAGTTATTTCAGTGCCTGAGTCAAAGAAAAGAAAAAAAGGGCTAAATCTCTCACGTGTGCGTGCTATAAGCCGGAGAAGAAACGGACAATTTTCATGTTCTAGGTGCGCGGTGGTATCAGTCTGAAACCACCCGAAAATATCTTTATATAAGGCACTTCTTTTCATTATTTATCATACTAAAAATTAGTTATGCTATGAACAGCATATGCAGCAAAAATGTACATACCTTACTTTGAATTTTTGTCTATTTTTATTTGCTAAAAAAAATCTTTTTGAAAGTGGTTAAAAAAGGCTTTTAAAATGATGCATTTTTCTCACAGAAATAAAAGTTTTCTGTCTTGTGCTGACATCTAGTGTCTTTTATAAGAGTTAAAAGATATGTTTAGGACCAATGGTTTCATTGAAATACCATTGCACGTTTAGAGATATTTTTTAGAAAATGGTGGTTTCAGAGAGATACCACCGTGCGTTAAAGGGTTAAGCCCAGTAAATAAATTTTAAAGAGTTGATTGACCATCAGTGAAGAAACAAACACAATCTGCCTTAAGTAACTCAGAATATAGCATTATGAACCTCTTTTATATTGTTTTGGGGATATATTGAATTGTTTCTCATGAAATCTGTCATAATTTTTTAATTAAAAAATAATTCAGAAGGCTCTATGTGACATTTAGACTAAATTATTCCTAATTATAAAAAAGGCAAACAAATATTTTGGAAGGGAATATATAATAATGTATCTAATCCAAGAATCTTTTATAAAATCCTCAAAAGAATTTCTTTTGATCAAAATCCAGAACAAACTTTAAATAAGCTTCAGGTTAATATTAGATATATTACTCTACCTCAAATACAGGCCAGGATATTTTGGGGGATATTGTTTCATCAAATATTACTTCCTGTGAGTTGCTTCCTTTGGATTTTCTCTGCATAGGAGACAATCTACTTAATAAACTGTTCCATATTTCAGAATTAGATATAGGTCTATAATAATACAGAAATATTATCCAGGTGTTCATCATGCTTAATTCCAATCATAGCAAACATAATATTTTAAATTACTTTAAAATATTTGGTAATACAATAATTATTCTTGAGAAAACTAGAGTACAACATAGATACATACCATCTTTTCTTTTTTTATCCACTTCAGAGCTGCCTATGATAGTATAAATAGAAATAGTTTATTTGAAGCTATAACAGCATTTGACTTCATAAAAAACTAATAAATCATAGTAGAATGACTTTGAAAAAAGTTAAATGTAGAGTAAAAGATTAACTCATACCTCTTGGAAGCCTTTTTTACTGAATGAGGT
The DNA here is from genome assembly GCA_019973975.1 of Trichonephila clavata. NCBI lineage: Eukaryota > Metazoa > Arthropoda > Arachnida > Araneae > Nephilidae > Trichonephila > Trichonephila clavata. The sequence continues at coordinate 24,822 of BMAO01002710.1, forward strand.
CTGATACAGGGAGATTCTCTTACTTCCGGGGTGGGCATTAAGTCAATTGCGATCAACCGGTGGACCGCCAAGACATTTTAGAGAGATCGCTTTCACTAAGGCTAAAGACGCGCATACAAAAAGAAACATATTTGTGGAACACCAACTCCAGCTAAACTGGAGAATCTGCTTTTCATAATCCATTCGATTATGTGTAGACAACACATGTACCATTATTTGAAGCACACAATGATGTTGAATATGTTCTCTGGCACTATAGGGGAGAAAAGTGATCACCGCAATGCTAGCCGTATAAATGGGTTTTCCACCACATGCCAACAGAAGAAAATAAGTGTTGATCAGAGCTTTTCCCGCAATAACATAAGATTGGCTACTGAAACATTACCAAACACTTTGTGGTTCCACGGGATTAGACCTTTGAGTTGTCATGACATTCCGTGATGGGCACCTGACAGCGAACGCGTTAAGTACATACATTGGTCACAGATACATCGATTCAAGTATGTTTCCTCCTCACTGCATTGAAAATGTTCACTGTCTAGCAGTCCTTCATAGTTGTCCAAACATAGAATTTGCTGAAGAAAGAAAAGCAATAAACTTTTTTTTTCAAAAGAAGGAAATATCATAGCAATAGCTTTTTCGACCAAATGGTCATGCTATGTAGATGAAAGCAAGCAAGAAAATCCTCTGAGGTGTACTAATATTCATGTGATGCTTTAGCTGTAAAGCTTAATTTACTACTGGGTGGACAAAAATTTTAACAAATAATAAATATTGTAGACTTCATTTTAGCTCACTGCACCTATGCCACTGGGTGGACTGCAACATCTCGAAGAAATTAAAGTAGACCATACCCTGGAAAAGTCTGCACACCCTGTCTTACTTGTATATTGTCCAATATAGCACTTGAAAATCTGTTAGAGAGGTTTTTGAATAAACACCAGAGGTACTATTTTTAATAGAACCATGCAATTATTAGTCTTCATCGACGATATTGATGTCATAGGTAGAACAAAACAAGTGGTTATCTATGCTTTTGTCTCACTTGAAAAGTCTGCTGGAAGAATAGGCCTCACTATTTTACTAAGAGAAAACTAAATGTTTAGCTGTAACACAAAGATACTATGACTTACCTCTATGAAAAATTAATAAATTTTACTTTTAAGTGTGTACAGCAGTTTAAGCACCATGTAACTTTCTTTGGTAATACTAATGATATAAAGCTTGAAGTAAATAATAGGCTCCTTATTGCAAGCAAATGTTTCTAAGGGTTGAGAAGTCAATTTAAGTCCAAATCTATTAATGTCAAAATGAAACTAATTAGACTAAACTATTAATTAGACCAGTTGCTTTGTATGGCATAAAGCACTGGTCATTAAATAAATCTGAAAAAGATATGCTGCTGGATTTTTAGATTAAAATACTCCAAATGGTATTGGGTGCAGTTGGCAAAATGATATCTAGAGAATCTTAATAATATTATAAATACGAATGTGAGTTTGTTTGTTACACTTTCAGGCCTTAACCACAAAACCGAATTTAAAAAATCTTTCACCAATGGGAAGCGACATTATCAGTGAGTAACATAGGGTATATTTTATCCCCGTATTCTTACAGGAACTGGAATTATATGGGTGAAACTGCTGGTCACTGAATGGATTTCCATGACATTGATTCATAAAATATCGAAGAATACAAATCTCTCTTAATGGAATATAATCTTACCGAAATATTCCCATTATTAAACAAGTAAAAAAGAAATTTTTAAGAAAAAATCATTGGCATAAGCAATATGGTATAAAAGTATTATATTTTATTTTAATTTGAAGATTTCAATAAATAACTGCATTTGCAATATATTTTATTACACTTGTCACATAAATAAACTGTCAGATAATCAGTTTTGCATGTGCGATACCTTTTAACATACAAACCAAAGCTCTTCGAATCTCATTGGGTCTTTTCCAATGGACCCTAAATATTGTTTTTGAAATTGGCTTATCAGAAAACATAAAGGGATTGCAAGGTTGTCTTGTTATAACTCACATTTTGAATGGAAATTTTTCCATTGCATCCGGTTTAAAAAAACTAATCCTTAATATTTTTTGGAACATTCATAGTGATCAAATAATGTCAGAACCAATTCATTTCACAGATCTTACATACAAATAACTTCAGTTTTGAAGATAAAGATATACCAATCCCATTTATAAGAATTTTGTTTATAGAAAATGGTTGATCATAATTTAAAACAAAAATTTTATAATAACTGCAGATGTTTCTAAAAACCAATATACTTCATTTTACTTATATAATAACTTTCAATAACTCTATTTTTATGGTAGAAGCACTAGTTAATTGTGAAGCTGTTGTTGATTTGACAAATTCATACAAGAATTTGCTGATTTTATTTGATAATCATTCTGTTCTTACTGCATTTAAAAACTACTCTATTCAGTTAGTGAAAATAATTCATATTATTAACTACTAGGATTTTACAATTATTACAACAAGTGATTGATTTTATTTTTGATTTAGAGGCTTTTAAAAATATTTTAGTGTGAACACATGAAGTTAAAATGTGCAAGATTGGTAATTTAGATTTTTTTAATGTTTACATAGACTGATTTGCCATACAGTGATTTAATAATATGTACAAACGAAAACAAATGGATATTTATTTAGCAAATATTTTAAAGTTTTGTGTTGTGTCTTAACTAGATATTCTATCTAAAATGAATCACAAAACAGAACAAAATTCTGGCTATTTGGATCATAGCAAAATGCTCATCCTATAACTGCCTGCAAAAGTTTAATTTAAAGCTGGTTAGTGCACTGTGTAAACTCTTGCAGCCATTTGAGAGGGATTTTGGTTATATTCTTTTAGCCTAAATCCCTCAAACTAATAACTGTGTGAATCTAAATTTTCTGAAATATCTCGGTTGTTAAGATTTTAAAACTGCACAAGGACATGATTAATAGCAAATATTAAATACTTTGACATCTATCATATGTAAGGAAAGTTTTAAAAAGGGATATTAATCTTTGTTGATTCGTATATCAATCAATCAACAACAGATATTAATTTTGAAAAATGTAATTATTTTAATTTAAAATCATTTTTTGAAATACTAGTTTTTAACTTTGTAGGCTCAGTTGAATTATACACTTTTATTTTCAAATTTGAAAAATAAATTCCACCTTTACAATTGTACCATCGACTGACACTGTCATTGTGACCACTATTCAAAATTAGTAATTTGCCTATTGTTTAAAACAATATATATCAATCTATAATTTATTTACCATATCTAAGAAATTCTAGATATATTTGGTATTAATTTATACCAAAATGTGTTGTTATTAATCGCACCTATCCAGATCAATTCAAGGCCATGAAATTCATCATCGACTTATATGTGTATACTACTGTTGTTAAGCTGATTTGAGCACATGCGGTGACAGTACAATTTGGCTCAGTTCGACTCCCATTTGAAGGAGAAACTACTCTGGTAGTAGTTAAGGCTCTGCCCTCTTCCCTTCCACCAACCTCAATAAGAGCGACTTGTGGCTGCTATTTAGAGTTCTGCCGCCAAGCACTTGCTTCTTTTCAAACATCGATGCTTCTCTGGGTTCGAATCCAGGCCCTACAGCAGTACAGTGGATCGTTACAACTACTCGATGAAGTCATCACCAAAATTACTGAAATTAAAAGAATAGAATTTAACCAAAGAATTTTAAATTTAATTAAAATTCTCAATTACATTTTTGATTTCTGTAATGCTAATTTGTATTCGATAAGATACCTTTATTTGTTATACCTCTCTGATTTTTCATCTCTGAAAGAGATAAAATGACTTTGATGAGCATTATCTATAATATAATAAAAATCTTAGAAATGGAAGAAAAAGTTAACATTTGTTTAAATTTATATTGTAATATATTATACATATATATGACCATATAGCTACACTTATGTAAATAATGCTTATGTGCGACTTATGAAAGTTTATTTTAAGGTTGCTATGCCACCTGTCTGAGTAGTCAGAGTAAGGCCCACTAATTCATCAAGTGAGTATCGTTTGGAGTTTGTACACCTCTGCTAGCCGTGAGCTAGCAACATCAGTAGTGACAGTACGATTTGCGCTTCGGTTCCACCCTCAATTCCTGGAGGAGAACATCTCAGAGGAGTCGTTGGGAGCTTGCACCTCTCTTCCCTCTCCACCACTCGAGAGGATCATTCATTGGTGGCTTTGATACCCTTAGCCAGCAAAATTACATTTGACAAACATCATGGCCTTTTCGATCCAACTCAGGCCCAATGGCACTGCAGTCAGATCTACCATATGCCGAGTTGAGCAAGTTTGTTATAGTACATAAGCAATTTCATTGGAAATTGTAACTTTTGCTACTTTAGATGCAGATGTTTATTGAATAAAATTTACCCACTCTTGATTCAATTTTCCAATAATTTATAAACTCGTAAATTTGATAAGTAAATTCAATCAAATCTTATATTCGTAGTTTCTGGCATTTATTACTAAAAAAAAATTGATTGTTTATAATATAATGTTTTTGTTTTAAACTTATTTCTTTCTTTTTCAGTTACTAAGTAGCTCACCTCTTGTGCCAAGTATCTATTAGAATGTAACATCTTAAAATGTCTTACAAAGATGTCAGGTGTAAGTTTTTGAAAATGTTGATTACATATCTGTTTATTATATTTAATTGACTAGTTAATTTAATTGATAGTATTTTAATGATGTGATTCTACATTGCTTGTTACTCATTACTTTAAAAAATAAGATTAGATATAGAAATACAATTATTATTATTTTTCCTTTCAAATTGAGTTAACTATCATTTTGCTGTAGAATACTGTAATATTGTCATTGTTATAGAGTAAATTTTGTAATTATACATAATTAGACAACTGTGTATATTGTTAACTCTAAATTAAGTTATTTGAGGTTTGCAAAATATTTTAGATTACATTATATATAGAAGTTTAATATGTTAATTTTGAAAATAGGTATTAAAGTTTTATCTAATTAATGTTTTAATTGGTAAAATGTAATGAAATCCTGAATCAATTTTGCACTGTTAAAATTTGGTTTGTTCATTTTGTAGTTGATCTTCTTTTGGTTCAAAACAGTGTGCAACATTAGCATTTTGGGGTACTTGCATATTATACCATCAAACTTTTTCATCAAGTTAAAAGACATTGGCAAATGCCGCAATATGCAAGCAATAGTGGATAACTCACCAAAATAACATTTGTTTGTATATATGATGTCAGCATATGCTGACATCTTTCGATTTGAATAATGATGTGTCGGTTATAATATATAAGTATGCCATGTTTTTATATTTGATTTAGTTTTTATATAAAATAATTTTGTGTGTTTGTAGATATAAGTTTTCTGTGAAAGCTTTTAATTGATTGAATTGAAAATTTTATGTAATATAGTTTTAAAACTCTTAATGTAGTACATCAAAATTATTATTTTGACTAGGCAGAGAAGGCCTATGAAATAAATTAGCAAACACATTTAAAAACTGGTATTATTCTTTTACATATCCAGAAAAACCTACAAAAATTCTATTTGTTTATAACTAAAGATTATGAGCTTATATAATTAAGCATCATTAGAATCAGCTGTAAGAAAGGTTTAATTGGAAATAATTTACATAAAACAATTATTTATTATTAAGTTAAACATTAAATAATGGTTATTAAAGTACAATTTTTTCCCTTAATTTTCTGAGTTAGAAACAATAGTTGTATCAAAATTTAGTTAATTTTCCAATAGCAAGGCTTGCTGTGGATTTGTTTTATTGCAAAATCAAATTATTATCAATAATTTGTTTATTTTAATTTACTTTTAGTTCTGAAGATAATGAATTAACTCCTGCATATTTTTTATTATTTATAAATTATAGTTTATTTTTAGAAATATGTGCAATTCCTATTAAACTAAGTGTAGATTGTGGAGAATTTGATTTTCCAACTAAGCAGTTAAATTGGGAAGCAGGGATGCAGTATAGATATAAATGCTAATATTATACTGATACTATGTGCTTACTTGTAAAAACAATTACCAAAACGAACCGATATTAATTAATATGTATCTATTATTTTTTAAAAGAAAATTGTTTTGTGGTATCAGAATAGAAATAATAAATCCATGTATAAAATCTCATTAACTATAAAAATTAGCAGTCCAGCCAATCTCACACCAATTAAAATATTCATTAGTGAATAGGGCATCACTCTTGGTAAAATTTTTCTGGTTTGGTAAAACTAGTTGATGATATTTTACACATGTATAATATATAACACTTATCAATTTTTTTTTTCAGAAGATGAGTAATATGTTTAAAAAAATTACAAAATCGAAAATAGTTCTTAGAGAACCTACGAATTATTCTTCCTATATCTTCTTTAATCAATTATTATTAATTTAATTGGTATATAATAATTCTAATATATTACTAGTTAAAAATTAGTATTTCTAAAAAATTGTGTAAGTAATACAGAGGGAATGTATTGTTTGCTTTACAAAAAGCTTTAAAAAATTAGCTGTTTTTATTTTAATTTTTTATATCTCTAAAACTATAAAGCAATTAATTTATTTTACAATTATTTCTTTACTTTGAAAACTTTCCCCTTGAATTATATTGTATTTAATTATTTTATTTTCATAGCTTTCACTGAAATGATGCGTGCTCTTGGTTATCCAAGGTTGATTTCTTTAGAGAATTTTAGGTTTCCCAATTTCACTTTGGTTGCAGAAATACTTCAGTGGCTTGTGAAAAGGTATATTTGATTCTTATTGGATATTCTTTCATTAGAAACCTTTATACAATTCTTTAAAAAAAATAACTATTTTAACAATTATTCTGCTGTTCTTTTTTTTCAGATATGATCCAAATGTAGAATTGCCTGATGATATTGATACAGAGCAAGATAGGGTGATTTTCATCAAATCTATTGTTCAGTTCATGGTATTTATTACATGTTATTTAAATCAAATTGTAACGATTTTTATTTTCTACTTGATATTACTATTATTCTAAATAAAATTAATGTTTATTTTACCTTATTTTTAGATTAGCTTTTGTTTATTGTAATTATTACATAGTGAAATTGAATATATCATTATTGAAACTTAACATTAGATCAGTTTAATATGTGTATTTTGTAAATCTCCAATTCTTTTTTTTCCTTTTCATTTTTCCCTATTCAATTAAAATCGAGGTTTTCTTTTAAAAAAATCTTAATTTATATATTAATTTTACATTTATCTGTGTTCTACAAACTAACTATTGCTGAATATCTACCATGTACAGGAGTTGATGCTCGTCAAATCTAATGAAGATGAAAGTCTTCATGTGGGTTTGGTGGGGAAGTTTGGAGAGCAAGGTACCAGCTCAGGTGTTCTGCTCATCAGTTGACTATGGTTCAAAATTACAAGGTCAATCGCCTCATGTTGCTTTGCAGTTCAATGTTAATAAACAAAATACTAATATGTGTTACAGATTACACAGTCCGACATCAAGAATGATATTTTTGTCTTAATCATGATAAAACTATGTTTACTGTTTTTGTTTCTATTCTAAGATACCATTAGGAATATTTTGTTGATCTTTTGGGTAGGGAGATTAATCTTAAGCTTGACATACTGCTAACACATAGCAGGACCCACTGCCAAACTATTTTCTATGGAGAACTTTCTGTTTCATACAACCTTGAGATATGTTGTTGCTACTTACCCACCCAATCAACAGTAAAGTCAGAGTAGCGCCCCCGAAATACATTGTGTCGAGGGGCTAGTTGACACCTTTTGTTAGCCATAGCATTGAGCACCATGCAGGTAACAGTACAATTTTGCAGTAGCGTAATGGAGAATATTAGGACCCCCCCCCCCTCCTTAAAAGTCAAGTTTTGGGCTCCAAGCTGGATCTTACAAAGGGTATGTACTTGTCTTACTCGGACAGGTTTTGAGCCTCATTGCCATGAGAACACTGCAATTTGGCTTAGTTCCACCCCCAATTTTGAGGGTAGAACACCCTGAGGGGTGGTCTTAGGCCTCCCACCACTCTTTCTCTTCATAAGAGGTCGCGTCTCTATGAATTGTTTTTTTCCCCAGTGGGCTGCACATTAGCAACTGAGCCTTTGTAAACACTGCGTCTCCTAAAGGGGAAGCCATTTCATTGGTGGCACCCTCTAGTGGTGGCTTCCACTACCAAATTGTGTCATTTGAATTTTATCAATTCAAACTCTCATTGAATGCTAACTATGGCCATGATTTAATTTTACCGAGAGTACCAGAGTCAAATGAATACCCAAGGGAGTCTCTGTGAATATTTAGAGTGCCCTCATGCCACAAAGGCATATACATTTAAAAACACCTATGCTTTCTCCTGGATTCAAACCCAGGTCTTACAGCATGGCAGTCAGCGTCACTAACCACAAAACTGGATGGGTGTGTGGCACTGATATAAAATCATTTATTCTTCAGGAAGGTTTCTGATATATATCTATGCCAGAAGGCTATCCTACTTCCCTTTTTAAGGGTTAAATATAGGCTCCAGTTATCAAGGTCTTGAAAACTTCATGCTTTATCCATTTATTTATTTTACCTCTTGTGAGGTTTTTGGTTTTGAAACCAACTAACTCATTTTAAATTTGTCTTGGCTCATTTATATGAAAAATGGCATTCATAATCAGGCATAAATATTGGGTGGAACTTTTGCTGGAATTATAATAACAACACATTCAGATTACATATTTCTGCTATAAAATAAACATGTATTGCATTGTTTTTTGCACATTTGCAAAAAACATAGCAAAATTTTATGTTATGAAAAGTTATTATTATTTCCATAATAATGTACTTTTTATGTTTAGATTCATAAATAGTAATTTCATAGTTAATGAAATTGCTGTTCATGCATATTTTTTGATGTATTAATAGAAAAAAAATCCTTAAATATTTGTTTATCTATAAATAAAATATTTAACAAAATTCACTGTTCATTTTTTCTACTGATTTCAGCATTTAATATGATAAGAAAGAAATTGATAAATATTAGTTTGCTTAAAATTATTTTCATTTTTAAAAGTTTAAAATATTTAATGAAATAAATATTTATTTCTCTAATTTCTAACTATTTAATGGAGTCTTATTTTGTTTAGGCTATTAAAGGCTATATAAAACTGAATGCAAAAAAGCTATATATGGCAGATGGTTATGCTGTAAAAGAACTTTTGAAGTTAACATCTTTGCTGTATGAAGCTATGAAAACAAAAACTGATAATGATCTTGAATCCCTGGATGATGACTCTGGAATTAGTCATAATTTTGACATATCATCTAAAGTAAGTTGATTGATATTTGTGTTTTTATGATCTAATGTATTATTTGCCAAAATGCAGTTTTGTTTTATCTAAGTAGGAAAAGATCAGTTCAGACAAACAAAACAAAAAAAAGAGCAATGATAAATTATTTTATTGCTTTTTTAAGTTTCTTTTTGTCATCAATAATAATTCAGAATAATTTATGAATGAATCAAATAAAATTTGCAAACACTTATGTATTTGTATATGTTCCTTTAAAAAAAAAATATTTTATCTTTTGTAAGGATTTTTAAAATTAAATTCATTTCTCAAATTGGAATTCCGGTAACAGACTTAAGATAATGAAAATGTGTTAAAAACCATTGGAAATCCAAGTTTGTCCTTTTTAATCATGTTTTATGATAAGTTGTCCATTTTTTGTATATTATAATTCAATTCACCTTAAACAAAAAATATGTTTGCTTCAAAAATCAAATTCAAGAAAACAGATATAGTCAATAACTTAGTTTTAAAAAATAAGCAAAAATAATGTAACTAATTAAGTTATGAGAAGATGTGCTGACAACTTTTAGAATTAAGAAATAATCCATTACTTTCAAAAACAGTTTTTTAAAAAACAATAAAAAAAACAATTTTTTAACTATAGAAATGAATTATTTAATGAAAGTTGTGATATTTTGTTTCCCAGTATCCATTGGATAAATATAGTTTTTTATATCTTTTATTTTTTGAATAAATTCTTTCTCATTGATATGCTCATACAATGATAAAATTTTCATACATGTGGGGAATTAATGTAGAATATCTTTATAATTACCGTAATTTCGCACGTATAGTCCGCACCATCGTATAGTCCGCGGACTATACGTCCGAAATTACGTTATTTTAATACGGCAATATTAATGTATTTTAGAAACAAAGAACTAAGTATAAATAGAAAAAAAAGTACTTCCTTACTAATATACCTTCAGAAATAAAACGCTAAATACAAATAAAAAACAGTGCTTACTAATTAATCATATATTAATTAATCACACATTCTACTACATTAATGAAAACCTTCAAAGTCCGATTCATCGGTATCAGAATTAAACAGTTCTAATATATTTTCGGGAAGAGTGTCCGAAAGTTCATTTTCAGCATCACTATCTTCACTTGTCAGTGATTTCGTCGCTTTCACTAACAATCCCGGCTTTTATAAATCCCGATCATCGGCAGTTCACGACAGCGTGTTTTTTAAATTTCAACGATTTTAACCGTGAACAACCAGGGTATTATCCGCACTGGTGGATAGTCCGCAGCTTCAAAAATTCGCATTTTAAACACAGATAGTCCGCGGATTATACGCGCGAAATTACGGTATATATTTTTATTAGTATTATTTTCCAGTTTGCAGGTCACTGATTTTATATTTTAAATTTGATTTTAGTATGTAATTGTACAATTGGGGGAAATATTTATTATTTCTTAATTTCTTGACTGATTGGCTTAAAATCACATAATTCTTACCTATAATTTATGCCATAGTTTTAGGTATCTGCAGTAGTGAGTGGTTGTGAATTTTTTGGGAGTAGCCCTGTTGCCTCTGAATGTTTGATAAATATCACTGAAAACCCACTGTATACAGTGGCTGATGCAAGTTAAATCTGTTGAGGTTCAAAGTCCTCCCAATGGAATGGTGTGGAAATTTTGAGAGTGGGATTCTAGTTCAGGTGTTGTCTTTGTAACTTGACCAAGGTCCAAAATTATGAAGTCTGTCATCCATAGCTTTCGAGTAGCTTTAAAGTGTGATATAAATAAACAATCAAAGCCATAGCTTTAATCTATGTAGCTCAGTATCTTTTGACAAGGATTACAATTGTACAATAATATCTTTTGCTGAGCAATGCAGGCTGGATTTTAAGTCTATAAAGAACAATGATTTAGTAGGGTTTGCAATCCTGTGTCATACTTTCAATCCCAAGATTAAGATTGGATTATTTATTAAAAATACTTACATATTAGCATAGTTGAATTTCATAATATAATTTAAAATTAATTTAATATTATTTTAATGAAACAAATAAAAAATTAATTTATCATAAAAAACAAATAAAAATTGTATATAATGAAATTTAAAAAAGCATTTCTTCATTTCTTGTGTTTCTGTAAATAAGCTTATAAAAACACAGCTCCTCCTGCTTTCATCGTTCAAACAGCTTCTTGTTTTTTGTTGCAAATTTTCCTGCCTTAGAAAATGCACTTTCGAATTCTTTGCTAATAGGTTTTATCATCATTAATAGGCGTATGTTCTTTTCAGGTAGTCACCACGTCGCCCTCCATTTTCAAAAGAGAGACATTTCTTTTTTAATTTTTGATGACAGTGTCTCAACTCTAAGAGACTGCATTGGTGCATATACCTTTTTGATAACTTTATTTAGTTCTTCTAGTACACTTAATGGTTTTTGTACATAAACTGATCCCCTTCAGTTATTAAATCAGAATGTGAATCAACTTCAAGTGTTACTTCATTTGAAATTGAAGATCTGTGCCACGTTTTCCCGTGTGAAAAATGAGAGCTGTGCATATATTTTTTTTATATAGAGCACTTATAATAGCACCCAAAAAATCTACGTACATATTTCATAAACAAAACATAAACTTTTAAAGAATTAAATTCTTAAAAAATTTTATGAGAAAATTTTTTTAAATATAATTTAGACAAAAATTAAATCCCAGAATTAGTTATTTTAATCCTTGGATTCTGGGGTTTTGGAATTTCGGGATCCCTGGGCTGAAAACCCTACTAGATATCTTCCAAAAATTCTAATTGCCTTTGTCCTAGTTAGCTGACACCGGACATTCTGAGGGTGGGGAAAATGTCAATTTTTTTACCCCACTCGTGATGGGGAGAAAGTTACAGAAGAAAATAAGAGACAACATATCAAATTTCACGGTTTAACATACACACCTGCCTCGAACAAGGTTCAAGACGTAAGAAAACTGACATTAAACGTATACAGTACAAAAAAGTAAATAAGATACATTAAATATAATACCAGATTCACAATACTTTTTAAAAAAATTTCAAAATATATAATTCAGGCAAAAGTTAAATCCTGGGATTTGAAAAAAAAAACACTGGGATCCCAGGGCTGCAAACCCTATGATTTAGATATCCATCTCATTAGAGCTTGTGTGCTTCATTAAAAATGAACATTCAAAAATGTATGGACAAGTGATGGAAGTTGTACAAAATGCAATGCTTCAAAGTACATTTTTGTTTCATAATTAATCATATTTAAATCTAAGAAGAGATGTTAGTGGTATGTACTGAATATTTTAAATTAGTGTTATTCAAATATATTCCTTCTCCTATGAACCATTGAATGCCTGTGCTTGGTGTTCTAAAAAGTATTTTCGAATGAAGCCATGAAACAGCTAGACTACAAGAGCACTTGATTAAAATGCATGCTAACAAAAAGAACAAATATTTATTTTGTTTTCAAATATTATATGAAAATATTTCATGCCTCCATTTAAAAAGAACTTTATTGTTCCTTGCTATTTACTTCAAAAATGTTAAGAATCTTGATGAAATAAACTATTCTAATTGGATGGGGATTTTTTTTTCATAGATGCAGTGCCGGTTTAAGCTCATTTCAAGCCCTGGGTGCAGAAGATATATGCCCCTCCCCCTTTGCACTGGCGGATCAAAATTTATTACCAAAAAAACTGGTTAAGTCCAGCTTATCTGGGCCCCTGGGCACCCACCCCAATGGATAAACCAGCTCTGCATAGATATACATATAATATGAGCAATGATCACAAAGATTTTGGGTTTTCATTGATGCATGTTCATTTGTTTTTACTGTTAAATGGAATCAAAATGTATTATGTATAAGAATTATACCTAATTAAATGTTTGTTTTTCTTAGTCATTGAATTATAAATATTTTATGGAAAGATATTACTTAAGGTACTTTTATCTTGTTTGTTTTACATAATTTCTTAAAGAAAAAAATTTAGGTTTTCTATCTTTAGGGGAGAATAATTTAATTCCAATTGAATTGATATTTAGTTTGGTAAATATCACAAATGCTAACTTCACTTTACTGTCAATTGAATATACATTATTTAACTAAAGTTTTACATGCCAATATTTTTTTATTAAGGACTATATGTTTATATCATATTTTTTTTTACTGTTAAGTAAATTATTATTTTGAATAAATTGTTTAAAAATTTCAGTCTGGGGACTTGAAAGTTACTCGTCAGCTTGCATCTGAAATTACTATTAAAGGAGCATCATTATATGATCTGTTACTGAAAGAAATTGATCTTCGTGTAAGTACATTAAAATGTTTAAAATCATAATGTTCTATTAAAAATAGTGACAACTAAATAGGATTTGTATATTCATTAATAACTTGAAGGGATTTTTGAATAATTTCCATTTAACAAATTTTATATAAAATTTTGTGTGTATTAAAAAAGACTTTTGATTTTGATGAGTCTCTTTTTTTTAAACAAAAATCTCTGTAATTTTGAAAATGTGTTTCTGTGCATAAGGATTTTTAAAAAATGTTTTAGAATAAGATATTAAATGCTTTGTAAAAGAAAGAGAGTAAAAATAAAAAAATATTTCATAGACATGGAAAAAAGATTTAAAAGAGAAATCACAACTAATATGGAATGCAATTTCATAAATTGGATTCTGATTCATTTTAAAAGTATTTTAAACTGTAAATATATGTTACACTTATCTGTAATTAATTATTGACAGGAAAACCGATCTTATGTATTATCAAAGCAATTAGATATAACTGAAATTGAGCAAGGTATTAGAAATGCTACAAGAGGATTGGAAGTAAGTTTTATATATTCTTTCTTCCTATATTTGTATATGTATTGTGTTGTAAATCTTATTTACTTTGTTAATTTTTCAAAAAATAATAGAAAATTAAATAAAATATGTTGCTTCTTTTTCCTTGTAGTTCTTATTTGTTTATACTGTGAGTTAACATTTTGTATTGTTTTCATACTCACAAAATTACAGTTATTTCAGTAATCAATTTTTAATAATCAGTACCATATTTATAAAAAGCTCTGTTTAATTCTTATTAATAATTTCAGGAAGAAATTCAGAAGACTAATACAATGATTGAAAACATTGCTGCAGATGAAGCAAACTTAGAAGCAAAAATTGAAAAGAGACGAATGGATTTGGAAAGGAATCAAAAACGATTACAAACTCTAAAATCTGTGAGGTAATATTGTAATAAAACTTTGTAAAATTGTTGGTATACAAATTCATTTTACTTGCATAAGTTTTATGTATTTTTCTTGCTATTTGTACTATTCAAAATCTCATCTGCTTACAAGATTTTAACTATACAGGGTTATCAGAAATGAATGACCCAATTACAAAATTTAATAATTCCCAAATGAATAAACAGAAATGATAATTAAAATGTCATTGTTAGGATAAAATATGAAAATTTTTTTTGTATGTAACATTTCTTGACGTAAAGTGAAATTTGTTTCCGCAAATCTTCAATGTGACTTCCTGTAGTCACCCGTATAATATCATTGCGAACTTGGTCACCGTGGACTTTTGCTTTTACACAGGCATCCAGTTTCCTGGAACTGTTTATACCATCTTTTTATACTCTTAGATGTCAGTACATTTCTATTGTATTTTCTCCAAAATTCATGCTGAGCCGTGATAACTGACAGACTTTTTGTAAATGAGAGCACACAAAATGCTTTCCCCGCTGCAATGCCATTTCCTCTTCTGTTTACAATTAATACATTGCTGCCACCTATTTGACAAAAACAATGTTACAAACTCAAAATTTCATATTTTATCTTTTTAATGACATATTAATGATCATTTTCTGTTTATTCATCTGGGAATTATTAAATTTTGTAATCGGGTCATTCTTTTCTGATAACCCTGTATATTGGGAAAATACAATGTGCATTTATTTATTTTAAATCTATAACTTTTATTCTTTTCTTCCTGCCTGAAATTTTTAAATAATTATCTTATATATTTTTTTTTTAAATTATGCCTTTTTTTTCTTAACTTGAAACTTTTACCATGCATTATTTTAATACGTGGAGAATCTCGCAAATGATTTTCCACTTATTTGAAAGCATACACTAGGAAAATAATTGTTTATAAACATTTATTTTCCTAGTGTATTCCTAGTAAGTTATTTATATATTTTTTTCCTAAATGTAGTATTTGAAGAATAATTTTTATGGCATTTTTTACACTTGTTTATATTAGTATGATTACCCATTCATTTCCATTCAATTCAATTTCAAAATCTCATGATTACATTAATTTTTTACTTATTTATAAACATAGATTGTATTAAATATATATATATATAATGAAAATATATTTTTGCTTTCTTCTCTTCAAATGTTACAAATTCTAATATTTTTTTTAAAAAAATAATTACATTTGCAATATATATATATATATATATATATTTAAATTTTATCAAATTTCAGTAAGAGAATGAATTATTTCTTTAAAAATTTCATTTAGTCTAAAATTTGTTGTATTAAAAAGTCTAAATTCTTCTATTGCAAAATGGAGATTTGAGCAAATATTAGAAATTCATCTTTTAGTATGTCTGTTTTGAAAATGATAAAATACATTTTTTAAATTTAACTTTATATTACAGACCAGCATTTATGGATGAGTATGAAAGACTAGAAGTAGAACTTGAAGAATTATACAAAACTTATGTAATGAAATATACATGGATGGCTTATTTAGAACAACAATTGGAAGAACTTGAAAGATTAGAGCAAGAACTAATGCTGGTAAAAATACCTTATATGAGAATCTCACTTACTCGGCTTGCATTTTCATTTTCTTGCTACCCTTTTTTTTATTCAGTTTTATCCCTCTTTATTTATCATGGCAACTTTATACATTTTTATTAATATACACTATAAAAAGTAATATTTGTTTTTCTAATGGAAATAATGCTTAAGTTAGCTCTAATTTTAAAAAAAAATGACAAAAAAATATTTTACATTTAGTGTTTTATAAAATGAATATCTTTACTAAATATTTGTAAAATTTCTTCTTCATGATACTACAGAAGTTACGTAGCTTGATGGAGCAGCTTTTTATACACTCTAGAAATAATCTTTACCTTAAGCTAGTATAATTTCCTAATTTCATCAGAGCATAATTCTATATTACTTGTTCATATTATTTAAACAAAATAAAATTGTATTTGTATTATTAAAGCAAAAAGAAGAAGTAACAAAAAGAATGGTCGAGAAGTTACGTCAAGATGATTTATTGAGAAGTGAAGAAACTGGAAACTTGGATGATTTCTTAATTGTGAATGTAGATAATGAAAATGGTCTAAGTGCCCCTCCAAGAGAAAAACCTCGCCGTCCACAACCAGCTCGTAAGTTGATTTGCATTGTGTTAAACTACTTTGATATTACTATTGTTTCTTTCAATTGTTTCCATTCAAAAATGTATTTAGAATTTTAAATGCTGGAATATATCTTAAACAATGAAGTGTATGAGCTAATATTTTAATTATTTAGAAAGTAAACATAGACTTAACTCAAGATCATATAAAATAAAATAAAATTATGCATTTGAATGCTAAAAATCTTCTTTAAAAAATAAAACTTTATAAGTTTTAATGCTTTAAAAGTAAATTTAAAAAATGTATAAGTTTTACTTCATTTGCTTGTTTAAAAAAAATAATATAGAATATTGATTATGTCTTAGAATAACTCACAAAGTTAGATGTATTCATATTTAAACAGGTGCATTCCAATTCAATACCCAAAACTCTTTTTTTTTTTCATGGCAGATACGTTTTGCAAAACAAATTGTGTAAAGAAATACATGCGCGGCATATGTTAAATTTGGGAATATGTTCCATAACTTTAAAAAATCGTGTAAGTTGAAAAAACTAGAGATTTTCCCAAAAACCCATGCAAAAGAAGCAATAATTAAATCCATGTTACATAATTATAAATCAAACACAATTCATTTTTATTACAAAAAAATTAAAATTAGTGTACAGTGAAAATTTAGTGTACATACAACATATAAAAATTCAAATTTAAAAAAGGAATAAAATTACTAACTAAAACAACTATTCATTGCTACTTAATAACAAGTTTGCATGTTTATTATGAACTGGATCAAAAATGCTATAAACAGTTGATGTGTCAGATGATACTACTAGCTAAATCAACTGCCACTCTTTAGTAACTAATAGCAACTTTATTTTACAACTACTAACTACCCCACACCTCATTAGAATCTCACAAACATTACTCTCAGACTACCTCATATGCTCCTCTCTCACTCCTGTCATATACATAACACCCCTGCAATATCGGGGATAAAATTGCACAACACTGCTGTTGAAACAGTGCCATCTATTTTCTCTGTGTCTCCACGACTATCAAATTTCTTTCTTCCACTGAGTCTAAAATATATTTAAACATTTGCTTTATGTGATACATTTTCAATGCTGCTATAATACCCTGATCAAGTGACTGAATCAACCAAGTTGTATTAGGTGGTAAAAATAGCATTTGAATATTTGGATCTTGGCCTGTGCTGAAACCACAATTCCTACAATATTACCTTTTTAATTGTAAAAATTTATCAACAACATAAAGCATAATGGGAATTTTGCCATTGAATTAAAAAAACTTTAGTTTGAACATCAACTTTTAGAACTTTATTGATATTATTTATTGGATCCTATGAACTGAACACTTTACACAAAATACAATTCTATTAAACAAAATCCTGTGTCCAATTGAAGCACAGCAAAATAAAGAAAGAGTTATTATAAAATCTGAGTATTTCCCATAACTCCAGCATACAAAGTAAACAGGCCATGAAGTATACCAAGTCACTCCCACATGTGCAGTCATGAACCAACCATCTTCTGATTGCATTATCAAAATTAGAATTTTTAAAAAATTGAATTCATGCTTGAGCAAAAGATTTGTGTAAAAACGTACACTCAAGAGCCAAAACATTATGACCATCCCTACATTTTGCAATGAACTCGACTGTATGACGTGGAAGGCACATGTTCAGGTGAAGTGGTATTTAACTGCTGCTGGAGAGTCTGAAGAATCATTCTTTAACTTACTTCTGTGTGTGATGGGAAAGGCTAAGGATCTAAGCAACTTTGATAGAGGGCAGATTGTAATGGCCCGAAGGCTCGGAACAAATATTTCCGAAACTGCACAATTCGTGGGTTGTTCGCGATCTACAGTTGTTAGTACTTATGCAAAGTGGATGAATGACAGTGAAACCAGCAGTAGACGACATGGTGTTGGACGTCCACACGCTATCAAAGAAAAAGGTCGTCAGTGACTGTCTCGCATGGTGAAGCAAAACCAGAGCAAGACAGTGACTCAGCAGACAGCCCAATGCAATGCAATGCAGGGCCAAGTAGAATAGTATTGGGACACACTGTTCAGCGGACACTGTTAGATATGGGGCTACGCAGCAAACTTCCCACTCGTGTGTCTTTGCTGACCAAGCGTCATCGCCAACTGCGCTGGGTCCGGGAACATTGCGACTGGTTCATGGATCAGTGGGAGAGAGATGCCTGGTCAGATGAATCATGATTTGTCATTCATCACGCCGATGGCCGTGTCAGAATACACCGTCTTCCAGGCGAACAGTTGCTCCCTCAATGTACAGTAGGCCATACACAGGCCGGTGGTGGCGGTATTATGCTTTAGGAGACATTCTCTTGGGCGTCCCTGGGACCCGTGGTTGTGGTAGAGCAGACCATGAATGCTACAGGGTATCTGAACATCATTGCGGACCAGTTGCACTCTTACATGGCCTCTGTTTTTCCAGCTGGAAGTGGAATATTCCAACAGGACAATGCCCCGTGTCACAAGGCTAAAATTGTGTTGGAATGGTTCCAGAAACATGATGCTGAATTTCAGTTAATGTCCTGGCCACCTAACTCACCGGATCTCAATCCGATAGAACACATTTGGGATGTCATGGGATGGCAGCTCAAAGACCACCAATTCGCAATATCTCGGATTTGCGTGACCGTACAATCTGTCTCCAGCCATCTACCAAGGACTTGTGGCATCCATGCCAAGGCGAGTTGAAGCTGTGTTGCACGCCAAAGGTGGGCCAACTTGTTATTGACAGGTGGTCATAATGTTTTGGCTCTTGAGTGTATATTGGTGAATCATGTTACTTCAAAATTGTGCAAAGAAAGAGTTGGGTATATTATTTGCAGATGAGTTTTTTCCCATCAGGAAAGGATTTAACTATAAGAGATATTTAAATCAGTTATTCTATTGAATATATTTATATTGGATCTAGGTATCAAGTTTTTGTCATTTTAAAAAAAATGTGCTTTGAGCTGTTATTATTTAAATAAGCTTTGGATATTTTAATAAGATATCCCTCTTTGTAACAAATACTTCAACTAGCATGAATATTAAAATTATTTCAGAAAGCATAAGAATGCAGAACTTTCAATTTCTGTATTTATCATTTAACGTTTTTAACATCATTAATAACTATGAAGTCATAGAAGCACAGTGGCAGTGTATCGCTCTTCCACGCCACAGGTCCGAGGTTCAAATCTTGGGCTGAGCAAGGTCGACTCAGCCTTTCATCCCTTCACTGGGGCGATAAATGAGTACCAAGCTTGTTTGGGAACTGAACACTGGAGTTTTTGCCTCAGACTGACCACTTGACCGAAACATCTGCACATGCACCCCAGCTCATATATAGTGTGATAGGCACATTAGCCCTTACGGGCTGTTGCACCAAATTCAGTTCAGAATGAAGTCTTAACTTTCCTAATGAGATATCTACTCTCTTTGCATAATAAATCTTAAAGGGCATTGTTTTTTAAATCAAATATCAGTTTAGCTTACTTTGTCATTTTTAGTACACTATTTCCCTGAAATTATTGCATTTATCTTAACAATTACAATATTAAATTGATATTTTAATTTCTCATGAATTTGATGTGTTTTGTTAATCATACCTTCTGTTGGTATTAACCATATATACATTCTTTTGGAATATAAGTCTAGAGGACCATGCGCCATTTAATTTTTGTACTACCATTGTACTTTTATCAAATTTGAAAAAGTTTTAAATGATGGGAATCATTTTAAGTGGAAGTGTGTTACAGATTAAAAAGATTCCTTAAAATGTTAACTGCCATCTATCAGATAACTTGCTGTTTGCATTTCTTAGGACTCCAATTACAAGTTATCTCATGGTATATCTGTGTAAATATAAATTTTGTAATTGTAAAATAAATGAATAGCAAATATTGGCTTTTTACACCAAAATCCTGAAGAATATTATGGTAGTCAATATGCTAAAAATGCCAATTAGTTAGCATCCAACTTTTGTAAAAAATGTACCAAAAAAGCTTACTTAATGAACTTATTTTTAAAATAATAAGTGCTAAAGAAAAGTTGAAACCAACATAAAGAGAAAAGGCATGGTGCTGAATAATTAAAATTTGTAGTTGAAAAATTAACTAAATTTTAGATAATATAAATTGTTTTTAAATGCAATTTGGGTAAAATGTATTTGATGAAAGGTGCATAAATCAGTATTTATGTAAAGATTTAACAATATTTTTATAATTAACTTGTACTTATTTTTAGCTTCTGGAGTTCGGAGAGATGCACATCGAAGAGTTTATGGATCAATGAGTGGTGGTGATAAAGATGTAAGCTTCTATAATTTGATATGCATGCAATTTGAATAGCTTTTCCCAAATATTTAAATCAAATGAATTTTAGTTATTATATTTAACTTATACTCTGAAGCCATTGTGAAAATAATCATTGCTTAGTTTCACTGTGTGTATGATGTATTTTATAAATAGATAATCATATAAGATAAAAAAAATAATTTTGTTTTATAATAGGATGATTTAGACACAGATTCTGATATTGACTTGGATGGTGAAGATGATGATGGATCAGAAGTCAGTGATGATGATCAAGATCTAGAAAACTTGTCTGATTTGAAAATTGCAACAAATTCTACTCATGTCGATAGTGATAATGACTTTTGATTCAACTCAAAACTTAAGTGCAATTCTAATCTTTCACTTCATGTACAAATTTCTAGTGACTATTTTTGTTACAAAAATGAATGTTATTCTTGTGATATAATTTAAGAAATATATTTTGTGCACACCATTAATCCAGAACTTAATTGTTTTATTTTATGATTGTTTCTTTAAAAAGTGTTTTCTTTGAATATCAAAAAAATCTTATTCATAAGATTTTAATATAGTATTTCAAACTTGATAATTTATAAAACAAATAACATATTGTCAAGACAAAATTTATTTAAAGTTGTAAAAACTGCTATACAATCAAAATAAGCTACATTATAAAAAAATTTATATAAGAAAGACATAAAATTTTTGGTACAAAAAAATTGACAACTAATATAAAAAATCTTTTTTTTACAAATTCTTTGACTCAATATTCTTCAAATCCTGGCATAGGAAATTGCTCAGCAAAAGTTTCAATTTCTTTTTTCAATTCCTTTATTGACTGCTGGAATTCTTTTTCTCCTGAAAGCTTATTGCTAAAGTCTTTCGTCATAGGCCCAATTTTAGATTTGATTTCTGTTGCTAATTTACATCCTATATAAGACAGATACACTATCTTTTAAAATTAAATAAAATATATACTGGAATAAACATGGCATAATCAATAGTTGTTTTTTTTACATAAGAGAACTTGCTAAGTTATTTTCGAATAAGTAATGAAAAATAATGTCCTTAATAAACTTTTACAATTAGACATATGATTTCTAAATTTCAAAAATTAGTCTCCAAATGTGAAATATCTCGAATATTTGACAAACAATTTTTTTACTTGTCACATTAATATGAGCTATTAATAATTATGAGAGAAAAAATTGTAACATACCAAATTTTTTAGATACTTAATTTTTTTTTGTAGAGTTGTCAAACTCCTAAATTTAAAATTCCTTGAAATGATATTTAATAGTGCATTAAATATTCGAATGACAATCCTAAACCAAGCAGTGTTCAAAAACAAAATACATCATTCTGAATATTTTAAGACATAAGAATATCTTATTTTGATAAATGTAAAAGTTTGAAAAAAACTAATGAGAAAACCATATTAAAAGTTTTTTGCCATTAAATCATTTGCACATAATAATTTAGAACATGACCTCTGAATGGTTCTTCATCACTTGAATATTTCTGGAACATGGAATATGGGCAATTCAAAACACTCTTTCTACTTAATTCTGAAGGGGAAGGTAGAAAATGAATTTTGTCCATTTTTTTTCTTTAGAATTTAATAAATATACTATATTTTTATTTAATCCATGCATTTATCTATAATATGGTTTATATTTGAGTTCTTAACAGTGATCAAACAAATTACCATTAGGACTTTTAAACTTAAATCTATGTAATGTGCCACGTCCTCCATTATTCCAGATGATTTTTGTGGGATAAAAACCTAATCCAGTACCTAAACTAAAAAAATTCTAATAGCATATAAGTAAACTAACCAAATTTAATTTTTTTTCCTTAAAAAAAATTATAACCTACCTCTGTGAATGAATTCAGCGACTTTTTTGATATCAGCTTCCTTCAATCCTCTTGTTGTGAGAGCAGGAGTACCTAACCTAAGACCTCCTGGATATAGAGGCTTTGTATCACCAGGGACTGTATTTTTGTTGCAAGCAATTGATATTTCTTCAAGTATCTTTTCAGCTAGGGAACCATCAATTGAAGTTGTTCGTAAATCAACCCACACAATATGATTATCGGTACCACCTGAAAAAGTTTGAATAAACAATCTTTTGTTATATTTAACATTTAAAAATTTGTATTAAAATAAAGAAATTTATATACAATTCAGTTATTGAAAAATAACGATTTGCATAGAAATATTTTGTACCTGTTACAATAGTATATCCTTTATTTTCTAATTCCTTTGCTAAGCATTTTGCATTCAACTTGACTTGTTGTTGATATTCCTTGAATTCTGAGCTCTGTGCTTGTTTAAGTGCAGTTGCAACAGCTGTTAGAAATAATGACAACAATTAATGATAACACAAAAGAAAGAAAGTTATAAGTTTTTTAATTGATAAGTAAAATGTAATTTTAATTTGTTAAATCAATTCTTTTGAGCTACAATGTGAAGTATTGGTAATAGATCTTATAAACTTGAATCATAATTAAATAAGATGACATATTGCAAAATCGCTTTTAGAATTTCCAGTTTATATCAAATAAGGACTCTCGGTTTATTGGTTTAAACATACAGCATTCTATTTACTCCTGGTCTTATTAGGTTTTAAATCTAGATTCCATTATAGATTTCTCCTTCCAGTCAAAGTTTTTTTACTCTGATCACAAAGTTATTATTAACCTTTATATTTTAATCGGTACTTTTAATTAAGTTTTGCACATCTGTATGTGCTATTAGTATTGAATGAAAATAAAATATTCCTATGTAAAAAAAAATTTAATAATCCAAATTGATTTAAATCTCATTTTTATAACTTAAATATTACTTTAATATTTATTATACTTTTCCTTGCATTCCTACAATCTACATATATCTAGGATTTTCATTCATTTATAATAATTAAATCAAACAAAATTCTGTAGTTTTAATTGTAACTAAGCTATGATAATATGAAATTATATTTCTGAAGAAATCTTGTAATCAAATTCAGTTACACTCCTCCTTAGTATAGTATAACTGAAGATAATACACAAACCTAGAAGAAATTAGATTCCAATAATACAAAAAATCAAAATGACATAAAAAAAGCCATCAGTAGTTATGAACTTTGATTAAGTTAAAAAAAAAGACCTTTTTTAATTAAAAGCACATAACAATAAAATAACTTATAATTTTTATTGGAAATAGTAAAATACCTTTCTGTTTGCAATTAACAGTACAAAATATTTCTCAAGTCAGGAAACCACTGAGGAGTCCTAAAATGCTTTTTTTTTTAATTTAATCATATTACCTTAACTTGAATTCTACTATCCAGTCTCTCCATTGAAAGTGTGATAACGTTCTATTAACATTTCATCTCAAAGTAATTGAGAGAGTGCAGAGGAAAAAACAATTATTTAGGAGATGGCTAATTCCAAAGGATCACATGTCAGTATTTTTTTTAAAAAATCTAAATTCTTTTAGTTTTATGAGATTTATCTCAATATTTTATAATATGAATATTTATTTACTTCCTAACTAAAGTTAAATTTATTAGCAAAGTTAACAAATGTATGATAGAAGCAACTGATGAACATATCTAATATCAGCAAAAACTATGCAAGTATGTTACCTCTGAAATTTTGGTAAACATAAAAAAAATTTGAGCCTAGTTTTGTTTTCATACAGAAGGGGTAAATCACTTGCATATATTTATGGCACCTTTATACATAAATCACACATACTCCATTGATAGTTTATTGAATTATAAAGCTATTTGATTAATTGTTTTGTCAACATCACACTTGAAGTAATATGAGAACTGTTGGTGATGATACGTGAGATTGTACCCTATTTTTTTTCCAAACTTTCACTCCATGCCAATGTGAAGATCTTTGAAAATTTTAACATGCATCTATCCCTTTACACAACACAAGTCTCTAATTCTCTCGCTGCCTAAGTATTTTATCAAAATTAGTTCAAAAATTGCATATTTTTTATTACATATTTTAAATCTTTAGTTAAAATATACAAACAGTTTTTGTAAAGGAGTTTTTATTTTAAAATATAGAATTAGATCATAAAAATATGAACATAGATGAAAATATAAACAGGAACAGTGGAGGTTACACAGCTAGTCGGAAAAAATGCACCCCTATGGAAATCGTGGGTTGAGCAAATTTTGCTACATATAGGTTGTCCATGGAAATCACAGGTTATACAGTGAGAGGATTAACAGCAAAATATGACCGTGGTAGCTTTGTGGTCAAGGTCACAGCTGAAGACCTGACGTGTAGAAGGGACGGATGCACGTTAAATATGTCAAGGCTCAAATGTCCTCCCATTTATGTCGAGTGGAAATTAAGAGAGGAGGTGCCAGCCTCATCACTTGACCATGGCTCAAAATTACAAGGTTCATTGCCCATAGTCCTTGTGCACCTTTAATATAACTCTCACTCACTAGTACTAATATTCAAGCCCATAACTCAACAAAAAGATTGTACAGTTGTTAACACTACTGATTGACCACTCTGGGAGAATATATATAAATTGCTCTGCGATACTTTAAATTTACATTGTCAAGATCCGAACTGTTAGTAGAATTTTGAAGTTATGCAGGTTCATTTAAAAGAGAATCATAAAGAAATGTATTCTTTTACATTAATTAAAAAAATTGTATATATTTGTAATAAAACTTACCTGCAATTGCATGATTATGAGGACCTCCTTGAAGTCCAGGAAATACTGCTTGGTTAATTTTGCTTTCAAGAATATACTTCTCTTCACCAGTTTTTGTAACTTTACGCACACCTGAAAAGATAAAACTTATAATTATTTATCCAAATATGTGATTAATTCTCCCAATAAGGTCTAAGCTCTCCAATTGGTCTAAGCTCATATTGTAAATTTTAAATGATTACAAATTTAAATTTTAACAGCTTTTCACACAAGAACAAAATATTTTAAAGCATTTATATTATTTTTCCATAAAAAATAAAGGTTTAATGGAAAGGGGAAAAAAGAGTGATGCCACTTAATTGGAGCCAAAGAATTTGGTTTTCTTTGATGAATGAAATATGCAATTCTTATAAAAAATTAATGCAAAATTTAATATTATGGAATAAAAAATGTTAATAAAAGCAACATTTGAACAGAAATCTAAATGAATTTTTCTGCCTCCAAAAAATATAAATATAAAAGTCATTTAAAACTAAAAGAATTGCAGTGACACCTACTTTAAAGATCACACCAGATGAATTTTTTTTTCTCCACCCCCCTAGGATTTAACAACTTAGAAATAGAATTCTAGACAAAACATAAATAAAGATTTGTATTTTTTTTTTTACAAATATGCAGCAGATGGATAACATGGGGCCGTGGTTAGAGCATCGGACTCCAGACCCGAGGGCCTGGGTTCGATGCCCGATGCCACTAAATACCACCGAGTATAGACGGAGTACGTGCTCGTTAAATCAGTAGGTCCGAAAGTCTTGTGGGTGGCCGCAGCAGAAACCACGAGTGCAGGGGGCGGGAGAATATTTCCCTCCCCTTCAGCTCCATGTCGAAAATTGTGGAGGTGGAGATAGGTGGTGTCGACATCTATCGTTAAGAAGTCCACCTGTCTCACAGGCAATGGCAACTTTCATTCCTTCCCCTGCGGGAAGGACACGACAACAACAACAGATGGATAACATATTTTACTATTTTTACTCAATTATTTTATTTTATTTCATTCTAATATTTAGTTATTAAATTCTATAACATCAAGAAAAAAAATATTTTGTTATAAAAATACCTTTACAAGGTTTGCATCTAAAAATTCTCAGCAACTCATCTCTTTTCCCATAAAACAATACTGAGTCATATCAACTAATTTTGTAATAATTTTTTTTAAAGATGCATTCAAAAATATAATTAATCTGACCTCTCCTGTAAAATATAAGTCCAGCCCTTGGTCCACGTAATGTCTTGTGTGTTGTGGTGGTGACAATATCACAGTATTCAAATGGATTTGGAGCCAATCTTGCTGCTACCAAGCCACTAACATGTGCCATATCTGCCAAAAGATATGAATTGTTTTGATCTGCAATTTCTCTGAAGCGCTTGTAATCCAGATCTCTAGGGTAACAACTAATACCTGAAAAATAAATGCATAATTTAAAAAGTGAGCAAATGTGTATTTTAAATATAAATGATAAAATTTCAAAGATCTATTACCAGCAATAATTAGTTTGGGCTTGAAAAGATTTGCAAGTTGTGATAATTGGTCATAGTCAATTAAACCTGTCTCCTTATTTACTTTGTAAGGCATAGATTCAAAAAACATGGAAGTTGCAGAAATCTTTTTCTTTTCAGTAAAATAACCATGTGTCAAATGTCCACCATCTGGTAGATCCAAACCCATTATTCGACCATGAGGTTCTACAATCCCTGTGTAAACAGCTAAATTGGCTGGGGATCCAGAATACGGTTGGACATTCACTCCCCATTTGTCTGGAGTCAGTCCATATGTTTCCAAAGCTCTTTGTTGAGTAAGGCGTTCCATTTCATCAATATGTTCATTGCCTCCGTAGTATCTGAAAAATGTTTAATTTTTTTTCATTATAAAACTATAATTAAAGGAAACCATAATAAAACATACATTTAAACAATAATTCATTTGTTAATATTTCATTCATTTAAAAAAAGAGTGAGCATTTGGATAACGTCACATTTTATGTAAAAAAAAAAAAATAATATGTTAATATTGAAAGAATTTTTTGTGTGAAAAGACACATTTGGGTCCTTAATTTTAGAAGACATTCTTAATTTAGAACATCAGCCATAAATCTAGTATTTCTGCTTCAATTGCTTTTTTCTGATAAAAAAATACTTTAATACGTGTTGAATGATTCTGCACTTGATTTTACTTATCATATTTAAGTAAAGATAACTCATACAGCTTCTTACTATTCAGCAAATATGCAAAAATGAAAGATAATCAACTCCTCCCCTTCGAATGCTATCTCATGTAAAAATGTTAAGCTTGTTATCAAGAATTCTTTTTGGTACATTTCTTAAAATTATCTTGATTTCATAGGTGAAGTCATGTATCTAGTAGATATTTTAATACACTTGATTTGTTTGAAGATGCAGTTAAAAAATTAAACAATATCATGAAAGCTGAAATCATATGATTGTGGAAGTATTAGGATTCTAACATTTTTAAAAATATCTATCTATATAAACAGCAGTAATATATAAACACAGGAACGGTAATATATATCTTACTTACACAAGATACTTATGTTTGATATATTTTTTTCACTTTATATGCATATAAAAATACATTTATCAGCTTTTCTGCACAAATTTTGTGGTTTTTCTAAATGAAATAGTCTTTTCAATCTTTTTTAAACCTTAAGTTAATCTAATGAGAGTGTTATAACCATATCGTAATGTAATTTACTACTATCAAAACTTACTATTTTTATCTTATCTTACTTAAACTATTAGGTACAAAGTATTTCCCAGACTTATATAATACAGAATATACCTTTGGCCTGGATAACCTTCTGAATATTTGTTGTGTAAACAGCTTCCAAGGGTTTGAAGGACACTTAAGCTGGTAAAGTTTTCTGATGCAATTAACTCCAAACCTCGTTTTTGTCGTAGTTTCTCTTTTCTGATGATGTCATATAATTCTGGATCACTCTCCTGCAATGTCTTTTTTAAGATCTCCATATCAGCAGACAAATAGGAAATTGAACTGTAAAAATCCTCAGTTTAGAATGACATTAAAAAGTCATCAAAATAAAAGTTCAATTATTGACACTATTTATCAAGAATTTATTTTCTGTTTTAAGAAAGTTTTTTCAAAAAAAAAAAAATCATAATATTGAAATGCATCAATTGAACTTTTGTATGGTGGTACAATTAAAGAAATAACTTAGCAACCAATACATCCTTTATACCTTTAATTTTGTTTGCAAAAAAGAAAAAGCATAAATAATTTATCTTTTATCAAATTTTATTTGCAGCTTCTGACTATAATATATCATTCACACAAATACAAGGTGTAATTCATACATATACATAAGATAATTTAATACAATTTAAAAAAAGGAAAAAAATTTAACATGTTTTCATTAAATAAATATTACAAATCAAATATTCATGTTATTAAAAAAAATTCTAAGATTTCATAATAATTTTTACTAGAAATTCAATATTTAACTTGCAATAAGAAAGTACACTTTTACAGTATAAAGTAAACAAAACTGTTCAGTACAATTTTTTAAAGAAAATCAGAATGATACCAAACACATTAAAAGCACTTGGGAAAAAAATAATATTATAAAAATAAAGTACAATAAATATTACTACCTATATGAATAATGCAATGAGTTAAATTTTTCCAATGTGGTATATAGAAAAGAAAATAGGCAAATACTTCCAGTCTGAAGAGTGGCTAAGTATTTGTTCCAAGCAGAAGTTTATCTTATCTCTTAAAAGATTCAAGCACACAGACCATATTCCATATCTTGTCAACTGATAAGAAACCACTTAATGGTTGATGTTTACTGCATTTAATTTGAAGAATTTCTTTTAATTTTTTAATGAGTTGTAGATAATTTCTAAATTAAATATTAATAACAAAAAATAATAAATTTTTATGTAATGATGTAGTTAAGTAAGCAGAAATGATGAGAGAATTATATTACCATTTCATTTTGAATAACAGCATTCTAAATAAATATTGAACATATATAATTAGAGAAAGCTTATTTTAAATGCATAATAATTAATTTTGCAGCAGTTTAATACAATTTTTATCAAAAAAATATATATTATCCAAGATTTGATTCAATATTTGAGTAAAAAATAGTTAAAAATCCCTTAAGAATTTACGGAAAAAATTAAATGCATTATTTAACAGAAATTAATTTTTAATCATTTATTAATACCATATGAATTATATTTTTTCAAAAAATAAAATGCTTCAAAACCATGAGGATTTTTTTTTTAAATTCAAAAACTATTTGAAATAATTAAGCTTAGAACAATTGAAAATTTTCAACATGAATACAGATATTTCAAGAGACTAAATGTTCATAAGTTTTTTATATAATTTAAAATGAGAAAAACAATGACAGAGTTGCAGTATGAAAACTATTTGGATAGGTAATACTTTTTAGGTGATTGGTGTAAAATTTGACCATTCCGGATATGAGAAATACTATTGGTCTTTTTCTTAATAATGAAAATAATAACAGTTTTCTGACTTATCTTTGTACTGTAGCTGTTCTGAACAATTTTTTCATTTTTTGGGTGCCAAAATTTTTTCTGAGTTACAAAAAAGAAAAACACTTCTGATTAGAAATCCAAGAAAAATGCTTAAGAACAATATAACAATCGACAATCAACAATAGTTAATACATATTTTTAAAATGAATAAATTAATGAATTGCCTTATATTAAGTTACAAACAATTTAAATTTTTAAAACACTTTTTTATTTGATGAAGTTGGATATGGTTTCCAATGTATGTGTCAGTTTTCATTATAATTATATCTACCAACCATCCAGTACAATGACTGCTATGCCATGGAGCCTTGCTTCGAATCGCCGAATGGGCACTTGTAGATGTATAGTGCTTTTGAGCCACAGGGGCACTCACAATATTCTTCAAGCTACAAGTCCTCTTGTAAAGTTGGTGGAAAGGGAAGAGAGGTCGGAGGCCCTGACCCCCCCCTCCCCTCCCAAAGTTGGGGGTAGAACTGAGCTACAAATCATACCATCATCTGAATGGTGCTCAAAGCTATGGCTACTGACAGGCATGCAACTAGCCTCTTGCCACGATGAATTCTGTGCTCCTCGATCTGATGTTAATGTCAATTGGGTAGGATAAGTAACAACAACATCCAGAAGGGCTTGATATCTTTTTTTTAGAAAATCATTTATCAGAGCAGCAGACATTGATCTCAAATTAATTAATGTGATTAATACCTATTGTAAATATTAAATGTTCAATATTTAAATGTTGCATTTAATTTTATAAGAATGTCTGTTTGATAGGCTTGTTTTATAGTTATTTTTTGATTCTTCAATAAAAAAAAAAGGTTCAAGTGTAGTATGAGGGGGGGCTTTGGAATTGGCTACTTTTCTTTGGATTTTGCGATTTTTATACAGATATTATGGTGAGAAAACGAGCTTGGCGATTGATTTTGGTAGCTAAAAGAAATTGACATCGCCAAGCTACACTTTAACGAAAAAAAATACTATCAAATTAAAAGTAAGAAATTTTTTGGCTGAATTTAAAGATGCTAATTATTTACACTTGAACAATCCAGTAAAAAAAAAATCCATTTTACCAAGTATTTAAAAAGTTTTAGTAAAAAATTACTGAATAATTATATACTAATATTAAATGACGAAAACAGCAAACAAATCATTGCCAGTTCAAATAGATTTAAAATATTACAAAAGAAACATAAGAGCCTATTTAAGAGAAAAAATTCAATACTTTATCTTATTTGTAAGAGATTAAAGGATATTGAAATACTAGATAAGAATATTTTTTTGATTGGCAAATCTTGAAACTCACCCCATCTTAGTGATGCAATATATCTGCGAAAGCAATGTTGATAAGATGAAATTAAGATAAGATTAAAAGTCCACCGTGCACTTTCGCAATGTGACTTCTACCGCTGACGCACTAAAGACATTAGAGCTCAACAACCGCAATTTCGATTTTTGCCGCGCTTGTGCTGTTGCCAAACATAAAGTTATTCCCAGTGAATTCCAAAAATTAATACTGTTGCAGTAGCTTAGTAGTCATGGTCAAGAGCTCATGACCGATGTTGTCCAGTTGCGGTTTAAATCCAAATGTCATTGGAAAACCTCTATGTAGAGTGACTGATGCACGTCATAATCTTTGGAGATGTAAGTTTTCTCGTTAGTAAAATAAAAGAGATGCCTGAAGGGACGTCTTCGTCATCTGACCGTGGTTTTGAATTACGGGGCCTGCTGTTGTGTTGCCTCACAGTGCAACGTAAATTCAAATCAATCGATCAATAAATTAATAAATTACCTGTGTTAATCCAGTATACCATTATATTTAAAAAAAGAATTATTAAAATTTTCAATGCATTTATCCTTAAGGGTCCTACAAATCATTAACACTATTTAATCGTAACAAGATGACCTCAGAAATTTAAGGAACAGCAAGCCAATATAAACATAATACCAAATATAACTATTTCAAACTGAAGCCTTTGCGCAAATAGAAATTTATCTTACCCAATCCTTTACTAATTAATATTACTTTTAAAGTGATTGGGAAAAGGATAAAAATTTCCATCGATTAGATACGATTCCGAAACTAAGGATATCGATAGAAGAGATTTGCTTTTAACGATTGCTTGCTTTCGCTGTGCATGGTGGTCCTTCTAGGTAAGTTCCCGGCGTTCATTGTAAATTTTTCCCAACATTCTTGACGATTGAGGTCGGAGTGATGGGTGATGTTGGATTTTCGAGCTGTCTGATGGTCCACGGAAAATTAAACAGCAATTAAATGAATTTTGCAAATGTTAATTTAACTTTTAAATAGCTGACTTTCATTATTATCGCTAAGAATAACTTTATGACAATCCTTAGACGCCATCTTGATTGAAAATAAGTTTTAAAAGATTGTTTTGTTGGTGTTTTCTTGACCAACCAATGTAAACAATACCATTTATCATCATCACATGGCATTAATAAGCTTCTTGTTAATTATTTCCAAATTCAGTTAAAGATTTTGGAAAAATGCTTGGACCTCTCCTTGT
The DNA here is from genome assembly GCA_019973975.1 of Trichonephila clavata. NCBI lineage: Eukaryota > Metazoa > Arthropoda > Arachnida > Araneae > Nephilidae > Trichonephila > Trichonephila clavata. Next base: position 57,741 of record BMAO01002710.1, read on the forward strand.
TTGGTGCCGTAATCTAAGGAGGCTAAAAAAAGTTTTGTGTAAAATGATACCAGTTCCTTTGCGTTCATCTATATTAAGGGACTGGAACGAAGATTTTGCTTGCCGCTAAGAACCAACTCAGTAATTTGAAAGCAATAACATCTATATTTAAAGGATTTTGAGAAATCATTTTTAATTTTTGAAAAGAAAATTAGTTGAAACAAATGTATTACAGGTAATTTAAACTTTAAATTAAATAATATTTTTAGAATAAAGATTTGTCATTTTCATGCAAGCATAATAAAAGTTGTTTGTTTAAAAAAAAGATGATTTTTATGTTCGTATGTCAGGAGCCGTCATATAATAAAATATTTCAAACGTTATTTGATAAATAATTTTTTGGTTACGGAGAATTAACGATTACTGTAATTATAATCAGGTTTTCAAAATTTATATTGTACTTTTTCCTTTTCACTGTCAGGAATATTAAATAAAATTTTAAAAATATGCGGATTATTCTAGGATGTTTACTTTTAGCATTTGTTCAATACCAGCATTATATTTTACAAGAGTTTAGTTGAGCATTAAGTCTTGTATATATCTATATATGTTGAATTTTGTTAAGTTAAAAAATGTATAAGTATTTATTGCATTGTTTGAGATCCTTTAAATTTGTTAACGTATTTGACCTTAATTTTCAATTTAAGTACAAATTAGACTGATAAAACTGCATTATCCTTAAATTGTATTTGTCTTATAGATTTTGTTAATATTTTTGTCACATATGATTTAAAAGTAAAACTTTACTATTGTGTTAAATCTCTATAAAATTTTTTTTACTTTTTAAAATAGTCTCTTTAGATTGTGAGCTTTTAATTTTAAAAGTATGATTATTTTTTTTTGTTGTGAACTGTAAAAATACCTTACTCAGTTATTTTAGTTCCTTAAATGCAGTAAAAATGTTGAGCATGTAGCACTAATTTAACTTAAATCTGTTTCTGGGCATTTTGTATCCTGAAGCTTTATTTAAAGAATTGGTTATAAATTATCTTAATTTCTTGAATAATGTAAGTATAGAAATGTAAACAATAAATTATTAAATGTTTTAATCAAAATGTTAGAAATTTGGCTTTCTATAACATTTTTATGATTGAATTTTTATAATTTTTGGAATATTCAAAAAAGTATATTATGTCATGTTTTCCTGTAGAATTTCTGGTATTTTTCTGTTAGCTGGGTATCAGAATATTTGCCCCTGATGGATTTTTACTTTTATTACATTAAGTTTTATAAGCCCAGTGACTGAGTGGTTGTGTATCGTGCTTCCATGCCACAGGGACGGGGCTCAAATCCTGAGCTGGCTAAGGTCGACTCAGCCTATCATCCCTTCAGTGGGTCGATAAATGAGTACCAAGCTTGCTTGGGAACTGAACACTGGGGGTTTTGCGTGAGGCTGACCACTTGACTGAAACATCTGCACATGCACCTGAGTGTCTAAGTTCATGTAAACTGAGATAGGCACAGTAGGCCTTGTCCCTCACGAGCTCTTGCACCACTTAGTTCAGTACATTGTTTTAAGCTAGGTGGGTTTTATTTGAATGGAAAAAATTCAGACTAATTCCAGCTAATGGAAAGGCACCTCATTTCTTTTGAAATGTTTTAAACTATCATTTTTTCAATAATTGAAATAAATAATATTTATGTATTCAGTAGGGGTCATGAAAGTATGAACAAAATGGTAACAGAAGAATCAACTGAAACAAAAGACGATGAGCTTGAATGTCAAAAAGCCCAAGAAGTAATTGGTATGCTTTTACAGGTTAGTGACAAAATACAATTTTTTTTTGTTGAAGTTTTATTTTATATGTAGTATATAAATAAAATTAATTTCTGGTATATTTTTCCTTGTTTTATCCAATTTTATTTCTTTAAATTTCTATGCTTGTGCATTTCTAAAATTGCTTGAAATAATAATTGGTACTAAATTCTGAAACTGGAAAAATTGACAGGAGTGTTAACTGTACTGATCAAAGTAGAATTGAAAGGGAAACAACTTATATGTCAAAATTATAGGAGAGTTTGAGTTAAATTTTAAAATTTTTATTTGACCTCTTCTCATTTTAACAAGTTAAGAGGTTTTGTTTATATTCTATTGTGACCAATGCTACTAAATTTTCATTTATATAAAAGTATTTCTTTTTTTTTTATTTATAAAAACTTAACTTCTAGTTTATAATCAATGTTTAATTAGCTTAAATTAGTTTTAATTAGCTATTTATTTTATGTATATATCAAGAGAATCAAAGTATTAATAATTGTTATATTTATTTAAAAAATATCTGAAAATGCAGAATCAATTATTCAATGAAGTCTTATGAGGTCATATTTAGTTTAACATTAGAATGATTTTTTAATTTACAAATAACAAGCATATATATAGTATGGTACATAACTAATAAAGAATTCTGAAATAATTGTTAGTTTTATTTAAAAACTTTGGAATAAAACATATAATTTTTCGAAAATCTTGCTGTATTTTTTTCAGCAGATAATAAAAATGAAATGATTGATCAAAAGGTAATATCTATATAAATATATTAAATGATAATAATAATGGATGAATCAAAAAATCACTTTAAATTGTTTAATGGATTAACAAAACCTTTATTTAAATGTATTTTATGCTATAAACATTTTATTGAGTCCTAAATTGTTAATTTATTGTGAATCTTTCTAAATTACAAACTAAAGAAAGAAACAATATTCTCAATATGAAAAAAATGTAATATTAAAACAAGAAGAAATATACTTAGATATTTAAAAAAATGTACTTAATTTAATTATCTGAAGATAAGATAGCAAAAGTGTTTTGTGGTGTTATGATGCCTTGAAAATAGCTAGGTTTGCTTATACTAAAAGAGTTTTAAATTGAATATTGAGAACTATATAATAATTCACATGGGGAAATGTTCATGTAACTGATGTAGCAACTGAGGATAGTGGTTACTTTTTGTCTGCATAATTTAATCATTATAAGATTTATTTTTTGTATGTTATTAGTAGCATGTAGAAAACATAGGTAACATTAAAATAATGTTGCATAGATTGGGGTTTGTAGATTTTATGCTATACAATTCCTAAAAACAAAAGTTCTTCAAGAGTGATGGAATTTATTGAGGAAAACAGTCCTTAAAATACAGAATAAACTGCAGTAAAACACATACAAAAGTTCCTTGAGGTTCTCGCACCTTCTATGGCACTCAGATACAACTATCAGTTTCTAAAATTAACTGTTATTTATAATCTGTGCGGCTACCTTCCTCTGCTTTCTCGAACAATCCACTTATGTCATAGACTTCTCCAGAAATTTTTAGAAGTGTCCACATGGTTGCCAAAAATGTTAATTTGGGCTGTATTTCTATATTTTGCCAAGTTGCCATTATAATGTATAGGACAGTGTTGCTTGCGAGTATTATTGTTTTTATCATAAATGCAACAGAAAGTAATATTAACTGATTAAACATGCAGATTTAAATTATTTACTCTACTTAAAGATAAAATTAAGCACTAATAACCTTAAATTTGTAGCAATATTGTCTCTACACAAATTAAACCAGATAATGAAGCATAAAGTTTGAGTTTTCATTGTATCCACTAAAAATTTTATTAAATCTAATAAATGAAAGCTAATTTTTGTTTTTCAGAAACCTGATGATGGTAGTGATGAAACTGTAGAAGGTGCTTCCTTTACCTTGGGAAAAAATATGCCAGATTTATCTTCTGCTGTGACTGTATCAGTTGCTGATTCATCTTTTAACATTTGTCATGTTTCATTGACAGATGCAGGGATGATTTTAGAATCATCTGATGTGATGCGTCATTCTCTAGACAATGCATCCTCTATACAATTAGAGGATGGGACTACTGCATTTGTTCAAAGTTTTGAACGATTGGATGAGTCTGATAGCTGTGATGCTTCTACAAAGTTCATTGATGGTCAAGCAGTACAGTTGGAAGATGGAACAACAGCATTTATTCATGCTGCTCCTAGAGGTATGCAAGATATTTTAAGTAAACTTCCATATATTCTTAGTTGTCAGCTCTTATGGCTTAGAGGTAGTGTGCTGACTCTGTAAGCCTAAGGTTGTGGGTTCGATTCTGGCTGGAGTAAATAGATTTTCTGTATGTGAAAATTGTAGGCGTGAATGTCATATGATTATGTGGCATGTAAAAGATTCCTTGTGTATCAATTTGGCTCTGGTACACTCAGCAAAATTTAGCATCTGATAAGAGCTTGAATTAACTTAGTTCAAATGTCCAAATTTGGTAGCCAGAGCCACCACTAGATGGTACCACCACAGAAACTGCTCTCTCATTTGGGGGGGCTTGCTATGTCTGCAAAGGCTTAGTCACTAATATGCAACCCATTAGAATATATATTTTTTCATCGTATGTACTCGAATCTAAACCGCACAATTTTTCCAGTGTTAATTCTACTAACAATCAAGTGTGGCTTTGAATGGAAGGCAAAATATTTGTTTGATGGGGAAATTGAGTTTCCACCCTTTTCAAAAGGATAAATGTAACTGTTCATTCTGGCCACTTGCATCAATGACTTATCCCATTCCACTATTTATCTTCAGTACTCAGTTTAAACATTGTCTGCTCATATTTAGGAAATTTCTTTGTATACTCTTTCTTTTAATAACTTAAACATCAAAGATATCAGCAATAGGAGCAAGACAAGTTCGCTATAATGCAAGTAAGCTAAAAGGAGGCAGTTTTAAATGCTGGGGGAAACAGAGCAGCGGCCACTGCAAATTTGACATGAGTAAAACCAATGTACAAGGGGTGATCAAATGAAAAGGTACGAAACGACATAAAAATGAAACAGTTAAATATTTGCATATTCCGCCAAGGGAGAATGTAGCGAGACATCTCGGGATGCCATAGGAGACTCTGACTGGGATCGGATCATGCCCGGGTGCCCGCATGCGCAGGAGAGAGCAAAGGCTCTTATAAAAAGCGGCGTCCAAATGATCCGAGGACAGAATTACTTGAGCACAGAAAAAGCATTAACTCCGATGTGTACTGTGAGAAACTCCGACACCTACGCAGGTTCATCAAGAACAAAAGACCGGGGCTGCTCATGGAGGGTGTGGTTCTGCTCCATGATAACGCGCGTCCACACGTCTCCAGAGTCACACAATGGAACTGGACAAGTTCCAATGGAGACGTGGACCATCGTCCTACAGTCGGACATGTCACCCTGCGATTTCCATGTGTTTGGTATGAAGAAACACCTGAAAGGAAAGCGCTTCAACTCGGATGACGTACTCAAGGACACTGTGAAGGACTGGGTCTCGTCACAGCCACAGGAATTCTGGGAACAAGGAATCCTGCGGCTTGTTTATCAGTGGGATCGTTGTGCTCAGGCCTATGGTGTATATTTTGAATAAAGTCTATATTTGTACCCACCATGTCGTTTCGTACCTTTTCATTTGATCACCCCTTGTATGTTGATGGCGTAAGCAAAATATAATTTTTCCTTGTAAATGTGTAACAGTCTTTAATAATTCTTTTACATTTTTCTATTATACATTCTTTTTTAAGAAATTTACACAAGAGAACACCATGTGGGTAAAATGGGGTGACACTGATGTGACATTTAAAAAAAATAATGGTAGCATGATACTTATTAATTTAAATAATTGGTTTATTTTCATCACAGCTATTAATTACAGTATATACATTGAAGTTATAAGGTTAGAAGGTTGGTTAGTTCAATATAGTTCAAATTCTGTTTGTGAGGGATGAAATTACATCTGTCCCGTTGGAAGGTTTCCAACAGACTTCTCTCTGCCCTCTCTAGGGTCTCAGGATGGTAGTGATTGGCCTCTTTATCCTCGAGTTACAAACTGCTCGTGGGCAGAGTGGGAGGTTCTCAAGGCGTCAAAGGTTGCCTGGGCGATGATCAAAGACAAAACCTTGCAATATTTTAAGGGTGCACTTGTGCATAGGAACATGGTTTTCCTATCCTGAAAAAGAAGCCAACTTTTCAGCTGTGTGACGGGAAAATATTACACTAACCACCATCCCAAAGTTGGCTGAGACAATGGGAGTGATGAATGATTTTCAAAACATTCTACTGATGGTTAGAGTAGTTATAGGTCCATGTATGTATTTGAAAGAGTTTGTAATACTGGTACAATGAATTAATTACTTACTTATTCTTAAGTGTCAGATATCGAGGAGCCTTTTACTTAATTTTTAATTTTTTCACAAAAACATTTTGAGAATTTGGGATGCTGCTTAGATTCGTTTAAATATGGTACATTCTTGGGGAACATTTGTTAGGGATGGAAATAAAAGCAATGCTCACTCTGAAAAAGCCTTTATTTCTTGCTTTGCTTTGTTTATTTGTTTGTGTGTATGTGGGCATGAGTCAAAATCATTTTTATGAAGCAAAAAGTTGCCTTATGTGTCTTGCAATTACACTCAAAAATGTTTTTTTTTTTTTTTACAAATTTCAGGTTATTTCTATATTATCTACTGTAATTTTTTTTTTTTTTTTTTTTGTAGAGGGCCTACAAGCTGTTCAACTAGAAGATGGGACCTTAGCTTACTTATCCCAAGCTGGAGCTGAGCTCTTTAATGGAGAAGCATCTGGTTTAGATTTAGAACACTTAACAAGCACCTCTCAGGCATGCACTATTTCCATATTTCATATATTTTGTTATGTTATGCCCTATAATATCATTGTTACCCTAGCTACTGAATCATGTGCCCTCCCCCTCTTTGTATTTTTTTCTAAGCCTTGTAACATATTTTATGTAACATTTTTCTCCTTCCATTTATGGAAAAATATTCAATCACTTAACTCTTGTAAAAATTTGCTTGATCTGTGTATATATTACTTCCTATAAAGAAATTAAAAAATAATATCAAGTTAAATAAAATAGTGACAAGTTTTATTTAATTTATTTAATGTGTTAATTTTGTTTAATATATAGCTGCACAAGTACATTTTAAAATCATTATTAAGAAACAAATGTATGCTATCGCACTTTTCTACAATTTTTTTAAAATCAAGAGTGACATTGCTTGTTGAAATTGTCTTAACAGCCTTCAAGTTAATGTCAGCTGACTTGCATCTATTTACTCTTGTTGATCTTCATACAATGAAAATTTTGCTTTCAAATATATGTTGACCCAAATGTGGAAAACATTTTCTGTGTATTTGATTTTCTGTCTGTCTTGGTTGACCGTAAAAAAAATCTTTGTTGGCAGCTATTTGCCCACCCCTCATATAAAAGGTTAATTTAAAATTGGAATACATCTTATTATCTGAAAATTACTATACTTTAAAAAAAATTCTAGCTGTTTTTGTAAAAATCCCATGTATATGTTACTATTTTAAAAGCCTTTTTTGTGTTAAAAGCATTAGTAATTAATAAATATAATTTATTTAAAAATGTTTTAATTTTTTTATTGTTAAATGCTATTTTTTTATGATGTTGTAGTTTTAATGTAATTTATGAATTGATTTTTTTAGGCAGTTGAAAATGATGTGAAAGATCTTGATCTTAAAATGGTATGTATTCCATATAAAAACACTGTTGTTTTTTTTTTTACATCTAAAACATAGTTTTATGAATTAAAATTTTTCTTGATGGGATGATATACATATTAATCAATTTTATAAGTAACATAATGCTGCTGTATCCAAATAAATTTTGCATAATTATCTTTTTAATGTGTACTATATATAAATAATTTTCAAAAATTGAATCTACTAATTTTGAGGTAATTTAAAGACATGCATGTTAAAATTTGAATTAGGATGATATATGTCCATCATAAATTAGTTCCAAAAAATGATTTTGATTAAAGAAATATTTGATTCTTAGAATCCACAATTTATTAACATTTCTACTTTCAAAGTTATGTATTCTCGGGTATTTATAATAAATCTCAAAAGTTAAAAAGGGCTCCTTTTAATCTTGTAAATGTTCATGTTAATTTAATAGTAGCATGTACAGATTAATTTTGGTGCTTTATCACAACTATTTATCACAACTATGAAGTTTTTAAAATTATAAAGGGTTCATCAAATTCTGATAGCCTAAAGTCAGTGTTTCACAGCTATTTCTTGAATGATTTTTAGTCCCCCTCCCCACCAAACAACAGCATTTGTATTATTTATATTTTTACATATAATTTATATAACATTTTATCTTTTTATTTTACTTTTTTTCTAAGCATAATCTAATTTTATAAAAAGTAAGAATGTGAAATTAAAAATGTATAATCTATCCTTGTTAATTAAGAACTTGTAGAAGCTGCTTTTGAAGCATCATGTGTAAATCTAGAGAATGGTGTTCACATGTAACACTTTGAAAGAATATGGGATTCAAAAATAATTAAAAAAAAAACAAATGAATGGCTATTGTATTAAATTATATCTGACTGAATTTGTATGGTATTCAGATCAATAAAATCAAGTATAAAGTTATTTTGAATCTTATTTTTAAAATCTATTATGATGAAAATATAAAATCTATTGTGTGATTTTACCTCATCTAAAGACATAAAATACATCCTTGGAAATTTTGCTTCATTTATAAAAGTAATTAGTCGTGTATATATCTGATGAATGCACAACATGTAGAAACATTTCAGTTTTTGGTACAAAGCTCAGTTGTGGAAGCGATGTGCAGGTGCATTAATTGTCATGCAGAAAGTACTATTTGTCACTTTGCTGCATCTAATGCTGTTTATTTATAATGGAATTACTCAAATGGTGTAAAATTTCTATATATTGTTTCATACCTATAAGTTTTGTCCTTGTAAATTGATTTTGAATGAATAATTCTTTGATAATCAAAAAGTACCTATATGACATTCTCTTTGTTACAGAGTCTTAGGTTTTTTTCAGAACATATGCCACTTGTACACCTTCCATCTCAACATTGTACTGCAGGTGTGCTACCAAAGACTGATAAATTTAATGTTGTAAGAAATATGGATTTTTAAGAATGTCATATGAAACAAGCATGACTACTTCTGAACTATTCTGTGTTAACAGTTCAACCAGATTACAGTACTAAACCAAATTGAACACAAGAGAGGGATGGTGGGTGCATTTCAAATGAGTTAACTATAACTGGATGCTTTTTATGTCTTGGGTGGCCACCAGCCCTGATCTTTTTGACTCCATCTTATATATATGTTACCGGCAAAGTATGAAATCCGGCATTCTATACAATGCCTAGGCATTGTATGGAATGTCTGAAACTAGCCGGCAATGTATGAAATGATTCCTATTTCACAGATTGCCTAGGCATTCTATAGAATGCCTAATGAGAATCCGGCAAAGTATGAAATACATCTCCGATTCGTTTCGAATATTGCGTGGCAAGACAAGAAAATTTTAACGCGTACCTCAGGCTCAGAATTTGTCAGTTGAACATTGTGGTTTGTTCGGAAGTGTTAAAATGCTAAATTTTACTTAAACTCGGCAACCTATGGAACATGTAGCACGTGGTACAATTTTCAGTGGCACTTTGCATTACTAAACAAATTTGTCAATTTTTTAATTGTTTCAAAGATGCCTGACTATGTGATACACTGAATCATATTGGTAGATTGATTTGACATGCCAGAGCTGAAAAATTGCCAACCCCTGGTCGATAGGCATGAACTAACTATTTGATGACGAACTGGGCAAAATTCAAGTTAATGCTGGGAAAAAAAGGTTTTTCTGAAAAATTATTTACTAGAATTTTATAACTGATGTACAAAATGACTACTAAGAAGAAACCCAGGGACTATTGGTTGCTGAAAGGCTATGATGTGATGTGTGTGGAAAATAAAAGTAAACTCAATTAATCTGTGTTAAAGAAAGGCGTCAATATCAAACAGCATTGGTCCACAACACCTATCCATGTGGTATCGGGTCACTCAAGGAGCATTAAATTAATTCTATTTTATGTACTGGGGTGTACTTCTCTCTTGTTTCTCTTCCATAGAAATCACTTAATATTTCATGTAAAATCACTTTATATTCATTTTTTGGTGCAACTGAATTTTATTCTGAAGGCAAGTTTAAATCCAATTAAATTATTAAATCAAAACAATCTAAAATATAAATAGTCAACGTCCCACCCTCAGCGAGCCGCTGTAAAATTATCAAACGTTGACCGGTCCGAAAGATAAAAAAGTTGGAAAGCACTGCTATACAGTATTACGTCATGGATTTTGAGGACGGGATAGTTCGAGCCTAGTACCGCTGAAGATCCGCCGTATAGAGAAGCGATTCAAGTTAAATCGGTCAAGAGTTCAAAAGTCCTCCCATTGGTGCGGTAGTTAGGAGAAGGGGGTGCCAACTCAGGTGTCGTCCTCGTCACTTGATCATAGTTCAAAATTTCGAGATCTGTCCCCAAAAGCCCTCAAGTAGCTGAGCAGTGTGATGTAAATATTCACTCACTCACTTCAGGACATGATAGAATTCAGAAAAAACTTTCAACCAAATGCAAAAATGTTACATGTTATGATATTGAATTGTTCATCCACCTTTGTGAAACTTGCTAGAAAAAACAGAAGATTATTTTTAAAAAAAGGCATTGTGTTTTGAAAATTGCGATTTTTTCCAGAATGCCAATGTAATTGGCACTTGTAATGAGTGAGAAAGTGTGTTTTCTATCGACTTGAAACTTCTGAAGGAATTTTAAAATAAGTATATGCGAATTCATAATTTATATATACTTTGTGCCTGAAGAATTTGCTTAGAATTAAGGATATTCCTGACCACGAAATTCCTCTCCTGTCAATTGCAATTTGCTCAGTCCAATGGAAGCGGACAAGGATTTGTCAAAAGTATATGTGAAATAAAGTACCAACATATGAGAATTGCCTTTGCGTGAAAAATGTAAGAAAATGTAATTCAACACGTCATTAAGCCTACCATGTTGCAACAAGTAGTCTAATTTTAATTTCTTATTTTTTGTATGAAAATTTTATTTTCCTTAAGAAAAACAAATTTTATTTGGTACATTTTTTCATTTTCCTTCACGTATTTTGAATAATTTTTTAATGGCTCTCTTATTATTTGTCAGAATAACATTTGTATTTTTAGGAATGTACTTCATTGATATAATAGCCTTATCATTACCTTTTTTCATACTTTGCCTAAATGACTTTTTTCATTTATAGAATGCCTAGGCAAAGTATATAATAAATCTCATATTTCATACTTTGCCTAAAAACATCATGCATTCTATACAATGCCTAGGCATTCTATAGAATGCCGGCAACATATATACTTCATGTTTTTAGTTAGTTAATTATCATTTAAGAATTGTTACTTTATGTGAATCTCATTAGTTAATCATATTAATATAAGTTTGTTTCAAAGAAAGAAACTGTAGAATGTACTTAATTATTTCCTCTTACTCTATTATTTTAAGCTACTTTTGAATATATATATATATATATAATTTCTTTTTTCTAGAATGACAGTTATAGTAAAACATCTTCACGAGCTGTTGAAAAAGCTTTTCGATGTCCATATCCTGATTGCAATCGTTTATATACTACCATGCATCATTTAAGAGTTAGTTTCATGTTTAACACTTTTCTGTTCACTTAATTTTGTTATCAGAATTTAATTGACTGCTTGCTTTTTTTTATCATAAATTATTCAAACAAATCATTGTTTTATTCAACTGATTTATATATATACTTTGATATTTACTTGAATTTTAATCATATTATAAGTATTAACATATATTGCAGAAATGTAATTTTTTGTACTTTTGATTTGTGCCTTGAATAACAAACGTTAATGTGGCATTATTAATTTTATGTAATGTAAATACAAATCTTAGAGGAGCCAGGTAGCTTTATTAATAGAACAATAGTTTAAGTAACTATTGATTAATTTTCAATAAAAAGCATATGGCATCATGTAGAGTGTTGTACATGAAGTTTAGCTGATTAATCTAACTGTTATTGTTTTTATATTTTTTCCATAATGTAAGTATGAAATTTATGCCCCAAGATACTCGGTAATCTTTCTTGTTCAGTTTTCAGGAAAGGCATGTCACATGCCTCTGAGATGCTCAAATAATTTTTCCCTATTTTTGACCTCCCTCTTTGTCAACTAATGCTTACCTTTCATTTTATTTCTTCTTATTTTAATACAACTAGATCACAGATATATTCATTTATAATAATTTTGTTTATATACTCAACAATTAATAAATAAAAAAAGTCTTAAACAGAAGAGGAAAAAGCCATTTATGGCTAGAATTTTAAAATGCATACAATGGAATCTTGATATATATTTTCAATCCATTCTAGGTCCTTGAATTTGTTCCAATCACAATGCATATTTAAAGAATACAAAAAATACAGGGAAAATTATAAATCCATTTTCATAAGAAGAAACACATTCAAATTGTTATTTCCTTATAATGCATTCATGATGTAATTTAAATGCTGCTTAACACTAAAATATATAGATACAAAAATATTTAGAGGAAACAAATAAAAATTTTAGGAACTTTTAATTTCCTGTCTTGTTTCCCATACTTGAACTTTGGAAAACAATCAGATTTGATTTGCACTAAAAATCTGTGTTAAAAACTTTGCCTCTTAATTCTCCTTCAGAAAATGTGATATTGTTTGGATGCTACAGCTTTCTTAAGGACTTACTTTTCCAAAATTTTGACTTCCAAAGATTTCCTTAAATAATGTGTTTTATTCCAAATGGAACTTGTGGCCGTGATAGCCTAATGGTCAAAATAAGAGTCGTGTAGGGAAGGGGCGATGAGCAAATGTCCTCTTGTTGGTGTGGTGTGTAAATTAGGAGATGGGAGTGTATTGTCCTGGTCACTTGACTGTGGTTCAGATATATGAGGCCTGTTGCCAAAAGCCCTTGAGTAGCTGAATAATGTGACATTAATATTTACTCTCTTCAAAAAGAACTTTATATCAAAATATATATAAAACTATGCTTATTCCAAATTGAACATTTAAACACATTTGAAAATTTTGAATTTTAAGTTTTCTATAGTTTTGGCTCTTATTAGAAATTAATAAAATTATATAATGTACTGTGTTTCGCAAAGAGGATTATGTTTTATTATGTGAATGTGTGGAAATCAAAGCTTTGATTAAATCAGAGTTTTGTGAGCATTTTAAAATATTTTTAATTAACTTTTTAGAAGCGAGAGAATTTAGTTTTTACTACACAAATTAATAATTTTTGCTTTTATTCTTTAAATACTATAAATTGTAATTGAAGGAACTCAATTAAAAGAATTAAATGTTCATAATATTAATTTCTTATCAGTTAAATTTTGTACAATCATGTAATTACATAATTATGATACACTTTTTATGACAATATCCAACGGAATTATAAGACTACTCTATTTACATGAAACTTATTGACCAATGATTACTTAAAAAGTAAATAACATTAAAAAATTGGGGGAAATTTTTTATTTATGATGAACATGTTAACATGCTAAATATATTAGAATTTAAATGTGATTTTTCTTAAACTTACAGTAGTTTTCTTTGTGTGTTTAGTATATTTTTAATATATATATCCTGCATTTTGTAATGAAAATATAAAACTAAGCTTTTTAATTTTCAAGAGAAATATGTAAAATTAGTTTTTATTAATCACATCAACATTGAATAATTAAAATACATTTCATTTTTTTGCTTAAGGTTACTTCAAGACTACATAACATCAGTTTTGCTAATATTTTATTAAATGTTTTGTATGACACATTTTATTTCTACTCTCAAATTAAGGTCCATGAACGAGCTCATACTGGTGATCGTCCTTTCAAATGTACTATAGATGGATGTGTCAAAGCCTTTGCCACTGGATATGGACTCAAAAGTCATACACGAGTACATACTGGTGAAACCCCTTATAAGTGTCCTGAAGAAACATGCTTGAAAGCTTTCAAAACCTCGGGTGATCTCCAAAAACATGTTCGAACTCATACAGGTATTTAATTATCTTTTTATGTTATTTTTTATGTCATTTGTTTTTCTAATTGGATGAAATATATATATATTGTTAATGTGTGAAATTCTGCTCAAAATTATAATGAAAATGAAAGATGTATATATGAAAGCGTTAGAAGAAAAACATATATATCTTACATATTATCCCCCTCATTTTAGATTAGAATTATTTAAATGTATGTGTTGAATGTTAAGTATTTCATAGCACTATTGCTCTTGGATACTTAAGTATTTTGTGTTCAATAATTCTGAGTCTAAATATGTTTAAAAATAAAATTGATGTTAGAATGAAAAAAATTTAAGGTGTTCTATTTGTTCCAATTTTTAGATATTTAAAGCCTGGTATGTGTATAATTTACATTGAAGTTATATAATAATGCTTTGATTTTTGTTTTGAGATCTCAGTTCGGGTAAAAATTCATTTGAATTGAAAGCATTGAGAAAAATTGCAGTACTATGTTAAAAGTTTAAATAAAACAGGATTATTTTATTTTAAATTAAAAATACCTTTTGTGAGAATGAATAATGCATCTGTTTCTCATGAAATATATTTTAAGAATTTTACTATGTAAAGGCTTTTCTAAATTTACATAAACTAAAAGGGAAAATTATATAAAAATTAATTGTTTTTGTACAAAAACTTTCAACATGAACTTGGGGTCCTTCAGATGCAGATGCCAAGCAATTGAACTATGTATCATTCTATGGAGTGTGATTAGGTTGTTGTCAAAGCATTAATTAGCTCAGGGGGGGGGAATATTGAATACAGAATCAGATACACACAATTCAAAGTAATAAAAAAGTATTTTTAAGAATAGATTTTGAGGTTAGAAGGCTTTAAATATGTTAGAGATATGAGAAGTTCTGCAATAATAGAACAAATGAAAAAACTTCTTAGAAAAGTAAGAATAAAAAATTGTATTCGATATTTAAATGTTTGTCTTTGAAATATATGAAAGATTTGTAAGACAAAATCATAAATAATGAGACATGATTACTAATGGTGAAAAAAGTACCCTTTCTAAGACAAAAAAAATGTCTATTTTTATTAATGTGTTAACTAGCTTACTTTTAGAAATGTATCACATGGGGCTCTGCTTTGTTCGCTTTAAAAATGCAGAAAATGATTATTAGTACTAACATTTAATATTTGACATATATGTTTATTAAAGTTAAATTATTTTAAGGTTTACTATACTTGAAATAAGTTGGTGACAACCTTTGATTTGGAATCTAAAGCATGATAGAAAATGAATTCATTTCTATGTCTCCAGGCTATTCAATATTGTATCGATGTTTCATCAAATCATATTCTAATAGCTGAAATGAAATCATTCTAATTATATTTAAGAATTTAAACATCAAGAAATAAAAATAAGTAGTAATCACAAAGTAGAATTATTCGATGAGATTTACAAATAAAGTAGTAACTTGCATTTATATATATATATAATATTGTTTTCAATATATTGCACATGTACATATCAATCAAGTAAGAGTATTAGGAAATTTTGTATACTTTTTAATATTTTTTTTGTTTGTTTTAATTTAAATTGTAAAATTTTAAATTAAATACTTTCTTATAGGGGAGAGACCATTTAAGTGTTCCTTTAGTGGTTGTAACAGAGCTTTTACTACCTCCAACATTCGCAAAGTACATCTCCGGACACATACTGGAGAGCGACCTTACGTCTGTAAAGAAGAAGGTTGTGGTAGAGCCTTTGCTAGTGCAACCAATTACAAAAATCACATTAGGATTCATACAGGTTAGTTTAGAAAACATTCTTTTGAGACAATTGTCAATTAAAATAAGAAAAAAGTTAACATGTATAAAAATAATGCTTAAACCCATGCAGGACTGGGTGATTTTTCCTGCTAAGCCTAACTCTATTTAAAAATTAATATAAAATCATTACTTAATTAAAATACACCAAAATTTATAGCTTATAATCATTCCAAATTCAGTTCCCACTGGTAGTATAATGGGCCTCAGAATGGGGAAAACACAATCTTGCATATGATACCATGGGACCTGAAGTGATCACATTGATTCATTGTTATATCTTTACATTGAAGAAAAATAGAAGTTTTTGTTAACATTGTTACCTTGAATATTAAATAAAACAAATTTCATGCCGTTTTTCCTCTTGTGTTTTGTATTGTTCAAACTTACAATTTTTCATGTCTTCATTTTTAATTCTTTCATGTTTCATGCATGGAAAATTGTACTTACTTCCTTTTTTCTAAGTTCTGTAATTTTTTATAGCTAATGAGTTGAGAAAACATAATTTTAAAAGACTTTTTGAAATACTTGAGCCTATAAATATTTTGATGATTGTAATATAATTTTATATAAAATACAATATTTAATTTTTCCTCCTCTTTAATTTGTCTAAATATTGTTTTATAGGTGAAAAACCATATGAGTGTTCAGTAGCTGGTTGCAACAAAAAGTTTACAGAGTATTCCAGTTTGTATAAGCATCATGTTGTTCATACTCATTCAAAGCCTTACATATGCAGCTTTTGTGGGAAAAACTATCGACAAACATCCACATTAGCTTTGCATAAAAGAACTGCCCATGGAGTAATTGAACAAACTGATGGTGTTTCAACATCTCCTGTTGAAGAAGCTCATGGTGGTAAGCAAGACTTTTTATGTAAGTGCAATTACCTTTTAAATTTGGGGGGGGGGGGGATTTGAGAGAAGTACACAGAAACACTTCTTATTACTTAATTGAAAATTATTATCAATTTTAAATAAGTATTTTAATATAATGAATTTCTTTTGATAAAAGTTTCATTGCTCTCTTTACTACACATTTTCTAAATTTTATTACTTTTGTTTTTAATCTTATAAAATCTGCCTTGAAATATTTTTGTTTTTTCATGGTTATTTTTAATGAACCCTATTGAATATTTAAATTTTTAGAATTTGAACAACGAATCGACGATCCAGAAAATATTAATTCTGAAGAAATGTGTGTAGATGAAGGTGTAGACCAAAAAGCTGTTCTCAAAATTTCAGATGTGCCTGAGGTGAGTTGTGAAACACTGTTATAAATATTAAAACTTCTCTAATAATTTAGTATTCCAAATCCTCAGTTTCAAGCTCTGAAAACTTCATTTATGTGCTTCATCATACATTCTTTCTAAATAAAATTTTGTTTCTTGGAAAGTTAAGAATTAATATTTAATTTTTTAGTTAATTGTTTACTAAGTTTAATTTCTTTCTTTTTTGAATGTATTGATTAAAATGTGCCAGATTAAATTTGTTTTATTTGAAGACATTTGTTTAAATGTTTCTCATCTGTATTAATTTTTAGAATGTTTTATATATTCACCTAAATGCACATGAAAAAGAAATCAAATTTGTATGTATTTCACCATTTGTGTCTGTTAAATTTTTGTTTGGCAATAAAATTGGCTGGGATGAATTATATAATACCAATAACCAGGGAAGCATTTCTAAAGCATGTGTATTTAGTTAACTGGTGTTTTATAATGAGCTGAAGTGAAAGAATTTTATCAGGTGAAATTAATTCCAATAAAAACAAACAAGCATATTACATTTTATGTTTCTTCCTTTTATATAGGAATCTGCTGATGCTAAACAGTTTCCTACTATAGTTACTCTTCAAAGTGATGTACCAAATCAAATTTTGCAAGAAGTAAGCTAGCTGCAAAAATATATTTATTGATTTTAAAAGAACTGTTACATAAATTTAGGTTAATGAGAAAGTTAAATGCAAAATATTAAATGTCCTTTCTTTGTTTTGAACTCTTATATGTATTGTTCCCTGTACTTATATTATTCAGCAATACCCTTACGTATATTCAGTTTATGTAAATTTGCAGATACGTAATTTCCCACTATGTCCCGTTCCAGTAAAAAATTCCCTGTCTGTATTCTCTAAGCGATTAAATCTCAAGTTTTATAACCAAGTTAAACTTAAAAGTTTCAAATTTTATTGCAGATCTGTTGGTACTTAACTTGGACATTATGACATAGCTATGTTTCTTCGTTCCACCTATTATGTAATTTTGGGATGTTATTGTACTCTTGAATATATTTACTGTGACACTAAGTTTACTAAAATATTGAACATATTCTAGATTTGTCCTTTTCATCAAACTTGAAAAAATTAATTTAAATGTTTTATTTTATTGTATAAATGCAAAATTTTATTATAATTTATTTTATATTAATTTCTTAAACTAAATAAAGCTATTTATTGCACAACTGAATTTTTAATTGATATACCACATCCTTATTATATACTCACTATTTTAGCACCCTGTGTATGCAGTTCAACTTCAAGAAGATGGTACAGTATCACCTACATTACAACAAATTGTACTAGTAACTGATTCTGCACAATTAGCTGCCTTACAGCAATTTACACAACAAGGACAATTTGAATCTGTTCTAACGCATACAAATTTGAATTCTGCACAACATAATCCTTCACAAGTTAGTGTAAATTCTTCAAAGCAAACTACAAAACCAAATAGACGTCTTCACTGCAAATCAAATGATGAAAGATCTGTTCACAAATTGTAAATTGTATATATAGATTGCATAAGGCTAGTCATTGTTCTAATGTCTCTAAATAAAAGTTCTTTGTTTGTATATTTATAGTGTTTTTTGTGTTGATATGTGAGGATTTTTTCACTTAAAATTAGTTGATTTTTGGAGTTGCCATTAAAGGTAAGTAAAAAAGGTTTTTTTTTCGTTTTTTTTCAGAAAAATAATGAAAAGAAGTTTTGGGGAAAATAATTTTTGTTCTTTTAGGTTGAGTTTGTTATTACTAATAATAACTATTTGCAATTGACCTTGTAATTTCAAACTATGGTCAATGGATAGTAACACCATCTAAAAATTGTATCTCCAAACAACTACACCGTATGAAGGTTTTAAAGCAGAGGTTCCCAAGCTTTTTTGTCTCATAGACCCCTTGCTATGTTTTTCGGTTTCTCCCTGCTGACCTAATATTAAATTTTTGCAAATTTATCAACTTAAATGTCTTTTTGATAGTTGGTGCTACTACTATTAAAAAATTTAATTTCTAACTGTAATGAAGTATAGCATTTATATATAAAACTTAAGAAACACATGTTAATGAATTAAAATCAAATCAATACGTGAAATAACTGTTACACAAAATAACTGAACAACAAACAAATACTTCTAAAGAGAAGGATAAATCTGGTGCTTCAATAACAAATTTTCAACATTTAATATCAATCTTGTCAGGTTTAACCCTAAACTTCCTTTGTTAGTAAGTGCCCACTTTTTTTTTTTTTTGAGATTGGCAAACTTAGTGAAACTCCCTCTCACAAGGAAAAGTACAATTAAAAACTTCCCCAGATATTCCATAATTTGTGACTAATATCAGGTATGTCTTTTTAAAGTCGAACTTACTGACATCCGTTTCTAAACTTTATCTTAGGATCTTCATTAGGACCTATTCTAATCGGTTCCTATTGCAATATGACACATTTTTTTTTCAAAGTGACTATTTGAAATCATTGTCTACTGCTGTATTACTATGAAAAAACAATCTCAAACCTAGTTTCAAAATCTGATTGAGGGCATTTAAATGTTAAATGTAGGTTAAAATGTCCTGACAAACTCTGTGACAAATTGAGAAAATTCGCGACGTCCAATATTATACTTCTTTAGCTTAATTTTGGAAAGAAATGGTGAAATGGTCCTTGTCTTAGTAAAATTTATGTTGTCACCTAGTAACCACAAATTAACCTCACTAAATTTAGTAAATTTTAAATTGGTAAAATCTGATTTTCCACTAAATCAAATTTTTAAACAATTAACATCATGATCTGGTTTAATGAGAACCACAATCATAGATCCCCCATTTACACCTCAAGGACCCCCAAATTGTTTTTTCACTTGCGTGAACCCCTTGCAGGTCGTCATAGACCCCTGCAAGGGGTCCATGACGTCCCAAAGTGGTCTATATAGACCACTTTGGGAACCATTGTTTTAAAGCCTTTCTCTACTTAACATGCAGTGTCTTTTATTATTCCTCTCTTATTACTTTTAGTGGCCATGATAGTAGAGGGATCATAGTTGCTAACTTGCAGGTTCAAGTCATGATGCCACTAAAGACTTAAAGTGTAGAGAAGTCTGAGAATCTGTAAGGATTTAAATTTCTTGTGCTGGTGTGGAAGTTTGGAGAGTAAAGTGTCAACTCTAGTGTTATCCTCATCATTTCACCACGATTCTAATTTACAAAAGCTCTTTTGGTTGCAAAATATGACACTAACAACATGCAATCAATCTAGGTACTCTAATCTATGTATTAAAGTATTATTTAAAGTTATTGTTAAAGAATAAAGTAATTCTTACAGAGGCGCAGAAACAACAAAAATGTATTTAACTCTGTAGTATTCAATGTCTTTTGAAAATATTTTTTAAAATTTAAAAATGTGTCTTAAAAGGTTTTGAGGGGAATACTAAAGACACTGAACTGAACTCAGTGGCATGAGGGCTAAGACCTTCTGTGCTTATCTCAGTTTACGTGACCTTAGGCACTGGGGTGCATATGCAGATGTTTCGCTCAAGTGGTCAGTCTGGTGGGAAACTCCAGTGTTCAGTTCCCAAGTAAATTTGGTACTCATATATCGGATGAAAGGTTAAATTGACCATACCCAGCCCTTGATTTGAACCCCGGACCTGTGGCGTGGAAGCGCGATACACTACCACTTAGCCACTGCGCTATATTAAAGACTATTAAACTCAAAAAGGAGGGGAGCTCATAAATGTTGCAAATAAACCTTCCACATGTTCTTACCTTAATTTTTCTATCTATGGAATTTACACCAAGGGAAGTATGAGCAGATCGTAATACTATTCAATCATACCGCTAACGAAGCTATTTAATCATGCCGCATCTAATTTGCAGGAAGTTTTGTATAAAGTTATTTTATCTCCTATGGCATCAGTTCTCTTTCCTTGATATATAAAACGCAAAAAATATTTCAATTTCGCGTTAAGCGATTTTCACTGTTTTGGTAATGTCCTTAAATTTTGAAAAAGGTGATATTGTAAACAATTTTATGATTTATCAACGTCAAATTTAATAAAAATTAAGGTGTCTTTTTTTTTTGAAAATGGGAATAGTGTTTAGTTCAGTAATAGTTTTACATCTATTAATTTGAGCTAGTCGCATTTCAATGCAACACGTAAACTTTTGGCGACGAACCTCGTGATTTTGAGCCTTAGTTAATTGTCGAGGTAAGTCGCACACTGTCACATCTAAGAACAACCAACCTAAGGTAAAGTAGGCCTCTTCTATCAGGTAGTTTAGCTGAAAAGATAGATTCCAGTTCGAGAGAACTGGTTTCGCCTCAAATATGGGAGCTTCGGCAGTAAGGGAATAGGATAAAGTTTAGTAATTAGAGAAGCTATCGCCCATCAGTTGCAGGTATATAACATTCAACTCTTTAAAAATCCAAATCCCATCGACGCAAGAATTTTGAGCTTCAACATATTTAGCGTGCAGGGGCCAATTGGGCCCGATCCCATGGCCCCGTCTCATTCTCGACAGCCTCAATAAGATCATGATCCGAAAAATTTTAACGGTTAAATGTTATTTCGGGACACACTGTCCGAAAAACTGAATTTCGAAGTATGTGTCAACTAGCAACAATGACTATATAATGTAATGACGGTCGTCCATGCCTAGGACTACCACCATACATCATCGTTACTCATTCAGTGGAAAGTCGGCTGGGACGTCTTAAGAATCTTGAGGTCCTTGGTCCCTCTGCAAGCCCTGCCTGATATCTTTAAAAGTAGATAGTATATAGCATGCATTGTCACTCGATCAAACAGTAATTTGAAACAAATGTCCAGAACCAGGGACGTCTTAAGGCATGAGCCCAGGGCCTCGCTCTCGGAGGGGGCCTCATTTTGTTCTCGACTCTGTCTTAATAAGATCATGATCCGGATTATTTTAATGTTCAAATTTTATCCCCTTACATATTTTCTGAAAAACAGGGAATTTCAAACTGCATATCAATTGGCAAACGTGTATTATTATGTGATGACCGTTGTCCATGTCTATGACTAGGCCTAATGCCATAAAAAACATTCAAAAAAAAAAAATGCGGTCATAGGACGAGCCGGTTTGTGCCTAGGTTTTTGAAATTGTGAGTCGTACACATCTATTTTTTTCAAATGACCGTTTGAACGAGTATTTGACAATGCATGCTGTAAATTATCCGTTTTTAAAGATCTAAGGTTGGGACTACTTTTGTATAGGGCCTCAAAAATCTTAAGATTTCTCTGAGCCCAAGGCCTCAAAGAGTCGTAAGACGCCCCTGTCCAGACTCACAATCTCAAAAACCCAGGCGCAAACCAGCTTGACCGATGGCCACATTTCGACTAAATGAGTTGCATAATTGTTTATGGTATTAAGCCTGGACACGGACAACTGTCCTCACATAATAATAGTCTTACCACTTTTGCCAGTTGACATGCAGTATCAAATTCCCTGTGTGTGTTTTGGAGAATTTGTACGGGAATAATATTTGACCATTAAAATTATCCGGATCATGATCTTATTAAGACAGAATCGAGAACGAAACGAGGCCCCTACTGAGGGACACCCGTGCCTTAAGACGTCCCTGTCAGTCTGTCGATCCGGTATGTGCGATTGTAAATCACGCACATTTGTTTCGGATTACCGTTTGTACGAGTATTTGACAATGTACGCTATATACTGCCTACTTTTAAGGGTCATTGGGGGTTCTAACGGCCCAGGACCTCAAGAAGTCTTTAACTGTTCCTGCCCCGACGCATCTTTCGTATCATTTACATTTTGCGAGAACAGCCTTTAGCATTTATACTAAGTAGTTTTGTATAGAAACATCTGTTTAAACTTAAAGGGGAGATTACGCAAGATAAATCCTATCTGAAATTCACGATGCTTTACCCCAAATACTGATTCTAGTGTCTGGGGTAACTTCCTAGGATTAAGAGATCTGTTATCAGAAAATTCGTTTAGCTAGGCCAGGTGTAAAATGATCCTGAAGAAAAAAAATATATCGCCTGTACAATCTTCGCTGCGGATTAGGCAACTTTTGCTGGTATAAAAGCAAGGCTTAAAAATAAAATGTCCTTACCAGTAGCGTTTAAAATCGACATTATCTTGGGTATCATCTTTTGCTTGGTTGTTTTTATCCTCCTGTAGAGTAATATGTGTAATTTTTGCTAATAATATTCCTTCGCAAGTTTAGTATCACTGGAACGGTTAAAACAATTGTTGATATTTCGTATAGAATATTGTATTGTTTTGATTCTGTTGCAAGATTTCATATATACATAGCTATAAACAGAAAATAGTTCTTTAAAATAATTGACCTTGAGTAAAGTAATAAATTTTGAAAATCATTCTGAAAATATTTATTTTTAAAAAAAATTGAGTTATATGCTAGTGGATTAATATAAAAGTAAAACTAGGCTTTTTAAGACAGATTTGCTAATTGCGAATATTTGATCATGAACGTTTTAAGGCATGGGCCCAGGGCCTTCCCTTCGGGGGGGGGCTTCATTTTCGAGTCTGTCTTAGTAAGATCATGATCCGGAAAATTTTAATGATCAAATATTATTCCCGAAAAACAGGACATTTCAAACTGCATTACAACAAAAATTTATTAAATCAAATAAGATTAATAAAATTTTAGTTTGAAAGATTAATCCTCTTTCACACACACACACTCATATATATAGTGTTTTTTAAAAATATTTTTGGAAATTTTATATGCAATGCCCAAAGTATTTTTTTCAATTCCTACTATTAGTTCACTCTCCCGACATGAGGTACCCATGAAATAAAGAATTAATTGAGGATATAATAGTTTCTTGTGGCATCATGTAATAACAAAGAAAGAGCTTAAAACTATTTTCAGCTCAATGAAACGTTCGTAGGAAGCTGTAATAAAAAATAAAGGCTAAGCACTGATAACTCACTGCAATAATAAGTATATTTATTGTATATCGATAGTTATTGCAGTATAACTTTTTTTGCGTTGCAAATATTTGAATTTTTTTTTTTTTTTTTTTTTTTTGTAGTGAATTCAGTATTGAATTATCTTCAAAATAATGTAAAATACTTGGTATTTTGTGCAATGCAACATTTTCTATAGGCATACAAACTTAAAAAAAAACATAATTTTAAAAAGTGTCCACAATTTGGGTCACCACTGTATATACAGTCGACTCGATAATTCGAAGTCGGAGGGACGAATGAAAAACTTCGAATTATCAAGAGAATGGAAAAAATTCCCAAAGTACACGAAGAAAATTTTTTTTCTAACACATTTAAATTTGAAAAACAACAATTGTTCTTATGTATAAAATTATTTTAACGCATTTTTAAAAAGTACGTATTTTTTAATATAAATATTTTACTGAAGTTATAAAAATCCTGTATTTTAAAAGA
>BMAO01002711.1:0-41199 GCA_019973975.1 Trichonephila clavata
GATTCATAACACAGATAGAACTAATAAAACATGTTCTGAAAATTTAAATTCAATATCTTAAAATATTTTGTGTAGGGATCAGCATCTGGTTTTTTAACTCCAATTCCAGTTTACTAATTATGCTATAACTTTGCTTCTAGATATCATAGAAACAAAATAGAGTGTTTTTGGAATCTTAAATGTATAGTCTTTAAATAAAAACACAAAGTAATTTTTGAAAATTTTCACCAAACTGCGAATTTTGGTAGTCACATTCTTAATGAAATTTACTTGATTCATATAATCACATTGTTGATTTTTTGGGCACTTGCTTATAGGTAAATAATAATTTAAGTATTCCTTTGCTACATTGGAATAGTTTTATTTTCATATTGAACTTTAAAATAGCTTGCATGTCTTGAAAAAGGCAAGCCTACAAAATAAATTTTTGTTTTCAATTAGTAATCTTTTTAAGAGACTAATTTCTTGTAGATTTTAAAGAACTTTTCTAGCTTATTGGCAAACTTATGGAAAAAGCTTAAAAGTTCACATAAAGAAATTATTTCATACATTTATTTTATGGTTCCTTTATTGTGACTATAGTGTTTTGTTTATTTGGATGAAAATAATGAAGTATATATATCAGATTCTTTATATTTAACCCAATATAAATATATTTTATGCTTTTACTCATTAAAGAAAGGTAGAAAAAATTATGTTTTACCATAAAATCTGGCATATCATGTATACCATCGTATTACATGCACTTATACTTTCAAGTAGCAATTTTTAATTTTTATGTTTATTTGCTGAGAATGTGCACCCCCATTTTCATGAAGAAACCTGAGATGTATGCGAGTCATGCTCTTAAAGTTTGAAAGTCATTTATTCTAAGCTTTAGTAAAAAATAGTATACATCTAGAAGTGCAACCCTTTAAGTTCATAAGGAATGCCATTTCTTTTAAATAACCATTATTTTGATCTATGTAGAAATCTAATTTTTTGTCCTGTGCTCACATTTTTTAAAACTCTTATTTTTATACCTGGTATATAACGTGCACGCTTAAAATTCAATCTTATTTTTTGTGTTAAAAGTGTGCACCATACACCAGATTTTACGATACATATTACCACAACAATGCCAATGTTCAAGATAACGTGCCAAGTTGGTGACCCTGATTTTGCATGTGTCGTATGCGCCAGATTGACTACCATGTGTTGTATTACATATAATTTCACCAATATGGTTGCAATATTATGAAAGTACCAAAAATTAATACAGCTTGGGTACAAAAACTCCTGTATGCAGGTATGTTGTACACAAGTGAAAAAACATAAATCTTGGTACTTACGTATTATCACAACCAATTGGTGACATTATATGAAACAAAGCACCTGTTTGCCAATTCAGCACGTTCAACACACAGGAACTCGGAGGGTACTTGTGTATTTTTGCGACAATCGCTGACTCTAAATAACTCGCTGAGTTGGCCACCCCGATTTCCTATGTGTGGTACACACTGAATTGGCTGCCAGGTGCTTCATTTCATATAATATCGCTAATAGGTTGCAATAAGACGCAATTACCAATCAGGGTTGCCAACTTGGTGTGTTATTATTAGATTTGGCATTTGTTGTGATAATACGTAATTTGTTCAGTCTGACGTATTTGAAGCACAATTAAATTAAATTATAGTTTTAAGAAACATGCTTTTTTATCAAACTAAAAAGTAAGAAATAAATCTTATATAAGAATAAAATGATTAACTAGAAATTAATGTCATCGTGGTAAAGGCGTGGGTCCTATGTACTACATTTTTACACTAACTCTGCATTTTGGAATAGAACTAGTAAGAAATTATAACAATTGATATTGAGCACCCCACTCTTTTAAATGCAGTTATTATTTTTCCAGTTTCAATTTTATTTTTTTCTGCTTTTTTCTTGGCATTTCTAAATACCTTTTGTTCTATTTCTTAAATCCTGGCATTCATATTTTTCTAATTGGTTTTCTATAAAAAAAGTACTTATGTTTTTGCTTCTTAATGTAATTCCTTTTTGCCAGGAATAAGCCATTCTTTTAAATTATTGTCATGTTGAGTTCTTAGTGGGAGACCATCATCATTGATTGAATACTATTGGATGCGAAAATTTATTTGCAGCGATTTCAAAACCACTTCTAAAAGATGTTAATGTGTAGTGTACTGATAACAAATTAGTTCCTGTATATATTGTTCCAATGTGTGGTATTTTTTTAACTGTTGTTTTTATAAATGTGAAATTCAGGTAGACGTGCAATATTTATAAAAATTGTATTTTTAAAATCTTTTATCTTGTTTCTAAATTATGAATGCTTTATTTTTAATTTGCAGTAATTTCATTTCTGCTTGTTAGTACAAATCTTGATTTTTAATGTTTCCACTCATAATTTGTTTTAAATTTTGCATATAGCTCTGAATTTTTAAAAAAAATATTTTATGGATAAAATTAATTTATGAATTTCATACATTTTGCACTTTCTGCCAAAGACCATTGGTTTCACATTGTAGCCTTTGTCCTTATGTTCTAAATACTCATACAGGTATAGCATATCACTACATGTGTTATGCTAAATTTTGTAAATAGTCATTTCGAAAACTATATAATTATGAACAACCTTTGTAAAAATTTTACTCTAATGAGAAAACTTTCAAAATTCCTTTCAGAACCAGCTATCTATAAATTCTGCAGTAAATAATTTAGATGACTCGCATATCCTAACATGTAATTTATTTGAAACAACACTGTTTGAAAGGCATTTTCACTCACATTTTGTAACTCAAAGACAAGATTTGATAAAAAAATTAAAAAGTTGTTTATTTATGTACTTTTACACACTTTCCTATATTTACAATGATAATTCAATATATATTACACTAAAACATAATCTGTTCTGCACAAATAAGGATGGAGTTGACTATAATATGGATTAGATAGTGTTTATAAAAAAAAATTTCAAAAATTTCACTTATATTCTTGTTTATTTTTTATGTATATATGTATGTGTACAATTTCCAGAATAAATATTTCAACAATATGATTTTGGTTTGTTTTATTTTTCTTGTTAACAGTGAATAATTGAAAATAAAATGCTATATAAAGTAGAAAAATGGCTAGATTATGATTCTGCTGCTCCTTGGGATGTTATTTTTTCTTTTAAATGGGTGCAGAAAACTTCTCTAAAAACTCTTTCCAGTTGGTTAAAAACTTGTTTATTTTAAATGTTTTTTAATGCAAAAATCTACTGTTTTAGTTGTTTTTACATTCTTCTAAGGACTGAAATTTTTAAGTATTTTAATTAAAAAAAACCATTAACTTAAAAACTATAATATTTGTTTTCTTTGGTGATAGGAGAGTGTAAAATCAGTTGATTTAACAAAAAACGATCTTAATTTTTAATATAGCAATGCATTTTCTTTATTTCCATGTGGATAGATGTTTCTATTTAAACAAAACAATTGATATAAAGAGTACTTACACACCTGGGCCTAATGAGTGTTAGTTTAGTCAAAAGGTTTTTTTCTTCAGGTTACATAATATGTAAAAAAGCTATTTCTTTCTGGCATTGTTTTGAAATTTTTACTTAGAAAAATCTGTTATTTATCATAATGTTTCCTAGATATTTCTAATAACTTATTATTGAAGGGCTGAATTTTTTAAAATAAAAGTTAATTTTCTGCTTGTATATGATTTTAAGGAAACAATATAATGCTTCTAGAGAAACATAAATATAAATAATGAATCAAATTGCTTCTGGAACTAGTTCAAAATGCATACACATTTGTTTAACTATTACATCGTTTACATTTTTGCAGTTTTCAAAGATTTATATTTGCGGTAAAAGTTCGAAGACATGCAGTTTGTGATCAAATAATAGTTGCATTTTTTTTTCTCGAAAAGTAATATTTTTGTCGATACTTGCTTATTGTCGCCACCGTATTGGCGACATTATATAAAACGAAGTACATGGTTGCTAATTCAGCGCGTAGGACACATGCGAAATCGTTACTGCCAATTTGGCGAGTTATCTTTAACTTAGGCACTTTCGCGATAATATGCGAGTACCTTTTTGTTACACACAATAAACGTAAAATGAATTGATTTCGAAGTTAAGTGTAAAAATTTCATGAAATGAAAATAAAATAATACGTAAGATGTAGAAAGTGAAAATTTACAACTCAGGTATCACATTTTTAAATCCCTTAAGATTTGGGTTAATAAATATTTTTCTGTTAAAAATTCATATTAGATACAACAGTACCGAAAATAAATGCTATACATACTCATTTTATTGTTTTAACTCATATTTGATACATTAACAAATTCAAATATGAGTGCATTATATACTCATATCGATCTTTCATTCTCAAAAATTTGATCCCGTAACAGGTTCAAAAATGAGAATGTACTTGTGTCTCCATATGAGAATATGCGATTCTCAGATTTGAGTAAGCGTGCATCGGAGCTATTTTGAGAATGTGAAGTACTCAAAAGTGAGCTGTTTGCTCTCAGTTTTGAAGATCGTTTCTCGCAGTGTATTGTCGACAAGTATATACTTTTTAAAGAAAGTTTCTGTAAAAAGCAAAAGTTGGCTACAGCAAATACCATAAGCTGATTGGTTGCAAATATGTGTGATTGAGTTTATGATGTAACTAGGAAGTCAAATGAATTTATGAACTGATTGCCTGGAAACACGTGATTGTAGTTATCGTGTGACGTCATACTCATATGAGTTAAGCCCACTTATGGGATAATAGCCTTTGTTTCTCCATATCCCACAAAAAATAAATGTAAATGTATCTCGAAATCTGAAAAAGACAGACAAAAATCATGCAATATTACCAAAAAATATAACTTCAAAATATATTGTCTCAATGGAAGTTTTTGTTGAATAAATTTTATGTAAGATTGAAAAAGAAATCAAATATCTAATTGTTAGGTGTTCCAAAATATATATATATATATATACATACTTGCATATTTTTTCCAACTACTGATAAAAACTTTCTCATCACAAATGATGTTACCATGTGGTACTCACGTACTATCGCAACAACGCCAATGCTCAAAATAACTCCCCAAGTTGGCAACCCTAATTTCGCATGTGTCGCATGCAGTGAATTGACAATCATGTGCTTCCTTCAATATAATGTCGAGAATACGGTTGCGATAATAAGTTAGTACCTATCATGCTAAAGGAAAGACAAAATACAGCGAAATTAATTTGATATCAGTACACGACGTCACTTTCCGCAAAATATTTGTAAAATTTCGCCACGTTTAAGCGGCAACCTAACATTATGATAACATTAGAATGAATAAATTGGTTAATTTGGCACGATTTCAAAATCACTCCAAAAATGATTAGTGTACCGATATCAAATTAGCACCAATACAATATCTAGATGCAGTTGAATTTGATTTAATATTTAAAATGCAAAGACATTTTCACATAAATTTAATTTTTTTTCCTCATTCAGGCTCAAAATAGAGTGCTCGTCTTAGAACAGTAGTAGTGTTGAATCTGACAGAGCAAAACAGAGTCACTTACTAAAAAAGAATTGAAGTTCTTAAATAAAATAAGATTTATATATACTAAACAGAATATGAATATGAAGAATAGCAAATGAAAATATGAGTTATGTGAAGTGTTACATCGTGATGAACGTCATGTTGCTCAACGTTGAATCTCTGTCAACAAAACAGTTGGTTGAAACCAACTTTATGCTAAATTTAAGATTCGAGGACGATTAAAAACACAATAGTATAGGCGTATTTAATTCCTCTGAAAATTAAAATGCAATTAATTACACAAGAAACATTATCGCCTCCATTTGTTGAGTGTTACAAGTATTAGACGTTAGAATCTATAGCGTTCCGATAACAATTAGTTCCATTAAATTAAAATAAAAGTAACTGCATTTCCTTTTATTTTACGCCAATTAACATATGTTATAATGGAGTTATATGAACTCTTAAGCTTTCTGGCAGGCATTATTAAAATTCAATCATGCATTTTTGATGGAATTGATAATGGAAAAAAATATCCAATTTCCACGAAATTTAGTCTTTGTACCTTTTCCCATGATTTGTTGTGAATTCAAATAGTTTATTCAAATAAATAATGACTGGAAAGAAATTAAAAATAAATCCGAAATACTTTACCGATGCTCTTTTTTTTCTAAAGAATACTTTGATCTAAAGAAAATTGAAAATTATTTCTTAGAATATGTTCGAGCAATGTACAATACTTTTTTTATTTGAAATTGCTATTTTATGTAGCTTTTGTCAGATGTTATTTTAAGCTATAATTATATTTTTTTAAGAAAATTATTCAAGATAATTTATTGAAGTATTTATTTTAAATGAAAACGATTGGAAACGATCCTAAATAAGAAATTAAAAGATAAGTATTTTCATATTTAAAAGCTAGATTATCGTCTGCTATAATACATTTTGAGTTTCTTATGTACCAGAGCTTTAGCTTTTATGTGTTGAGATTTTAAGTTAAGCTTTCAATAGTAAAAATAGCTCTTGATAACAGGGAAATATTTGTATTTATTTGCAATGCGATAAAATTTGGAGTTTTTAATTATTCTAACAACTCTTAATTTTATTAAAAATATCACTTAATTCATAAAAAAAAGATTATTCATACTACATCAATTTTTGAAATGTATTAAGCGAACCAAAATAAGCAACACAAAAAAATAAATAAAAAAAATAAAAAGGTAAAAAATCCCAGTTTTTTAACATAATTTGTTCCTATTTTGTATTTTTTTTAAAGTATCATGGTGATGATTTTTTTCTTGCCTTTTTCTTCCACTGATCGAATGTTTGAATTTTGTGTAATCGAAGTTATAATATTTTTAACTTTGTTTTTTCCCTTTAAAATATATTTAGGTGAGAAATTTTGAATTCTTTTTTTTTTATCAAAACAAAAAATTAATACTATTTGAACATATTTAGAATATATAATATGCAAATTTTAATAACTAATATATTTAAATATATTGAGTTTTCTTGAAATTTATCATCAAAATTGAGAGCGAGTAAAAAAAAAAAATAACATTTAATTAAAAAATTTTCACATTATGTGATATATATATATATATATATGAACATTTACCATTTATTTGAAATATAAACAAGCACACATAATATTAAGTAAACAACAGCGAAAAACACTTCTTTGTCATCTTCTTATTAGTTAATTTAATTACTTTTAAATAACTATTACCATCACAGGAAATATTTTGGTTAGAAATTCTTATCAGAAAATAAATATGGTTGAATATACCCAAATATATTCATTTTTCTTCCCAAAACTCCTGTATTTATCCAATCCTATTTCTTTTACCATTTAAAAAAAGACAACACTATCCTTAGAGGATAGTTAGCACTCCTTTTAATATAAGGATCAATATTCCATTAAGCGATTCCTTAACCAAACAGTATGTGGCGCTGCACATCTCTGTTTATCTTTCTTTCATTTCACTTCGAATACGTTTCACTATTTTCTTGAGGACGAGTGCTAAAAAGGAAAATAATCTTCCTGGGCCTCGTTTCCTGTTTCAAGAGGTCCCGAATGAGCGAGAAGGAAATTTTTGCTTCAACTTTTATTTGCTTTACGCCACACCCGATCCATGTTGAGCGAATTATTAGCCTATTACTGAACCTCGTTTTATTTCGTTAGCGGTGTCTAAGTAGCTATAGAAGGAGGCTTCAACCGCTTCCTTGAGCAGATAGCCTGATCAGTTGAGGGCATTGATTACTAAGGGAACTGTGTTTACTGTCCATGGGAGCTTTAGGGGCTGTGTACTAATGAAACATGAAGTATTGTCTCTCTTCCTATTTCTAACCTAATTCTTAGTCCATTTTTATTCCATGGAACTCTTTGCTAGACAGTGGCTGTATAATTAAAGAGTTTCTTAGACATTGAAGTCCCTTAATTTCTCTGTTTAGTGATTGGTAAAGCTTATTAACTGGTTTGAAAAATTAGGAAAAACACTTACACATAAAATTGAAATTGAAAAGGATATTAGTTACAAATTTTCAGCTGGGAAGTTACAGATAGATGAAGCTAATCGCAGATAGAAATTGGCTTTGAATTTCAAGTTTGCTGATTGATGGAGTTGGAGAAATAATAAATCTTTGATGAAAGACCCAAATCTGCAGACCTCTCTTTATTAAGAAGACTGCAGTTTCACCGAAAGATGTACTTATGCGTAGCAAAACATACACTAAAGCATCGAATAGAAATGCATTGAGACTCTTAAGTTATGGAATAGTAGTATGGAAAATTAAAATAACAGAATCATCGAGTATATAAATAGTCAATGGATTATTGGCTTTCATTTGAACAATTGTGTATCATATGAAAAGATAGCCTATGGCCGTATGACGAAAATTAATATAATTTAAAGGCAGAAAGCTAGTTAGAGTTAATAGATGAGCTATTCTTTTTTGAAAACTGTTGGGGAGCAATCCGAACTGTGAAAAGTGTGCTGACATTGTATAGTTTCAAGTATTACCTCTCAACATGGGCAACGCAGTGGCCGATCCCATCTATTCAACGTCCAAAAGTAGCGGCGTCTGCATTGAGTTGGCAGTACTTATTGTAGTAGTAACACTCCGTCAAATAATAGCAATTATCAGATTGGAACATACGATATCAGAGGTGAGTGCAGTGAAACTTGGTGTTGATGAGATATAGCAGCAAATTAAAAGAATAACTTGTCTAACAACACATAGTCTGCAACGATAATCCCGTGGATATATCTGTTGGAACCTAGATTGCTGTAAATCGTTGCTTGGTCAGAAGAGTCATGATTCTAGTTGGTAAAATTTGATGGTAGGGTGTTAGAGTCAACAAGACATTGTGCAAGCTGGTGGGAGCTTATTCTTCGTGTGGACTTTTTTAAAAAATTGTATGGATTCTTTGAATATCATTTTTGTTTTATACAGCTAGTAAAAAAGAGCAAATTAAATTGCCCTAAAGATTTCATTCTTAATCATGATATTTTGTACGCATATTTTTAGAAATCTTAATAAGGGATTTATCTGATTTACTTTTTGTGAATTCAAATTGTGTGTCTGAGGTATACTTTAAATATATCTTTTATCGGTACATACTTGTTTGTAAGAACGAATGCCTTTATTGTAAGAATGAATCACTTTATTATAGGAATGAATAATTTGTGAGAAAAAATGAGTTCTTTGTAAGAATGAATCACTTTATTGTAAGAATGAATCAACTTATTGTAAGAATGAATCAATTTATTGTAAGAATGAATCACTTTATTGTAAGAATGAATCACTTTATTGTAAGAATGAATCAATTTATTGTAAGAATGAATCACTTTATTGTAAGAATGAATCACTTTATTGTAGGAATGAATAATTTGTGAGAATAAATGAGTTCTTTGTAAGAACGGATGACATATTTTTAAGAATAAATTATTTGTAAGGATAAATGAGATATTTGTATGAATACATGATTTGAAAGAACGAATGACTTATCTGTAAGAATGAAGGATTTATTTGTAAGAATGCATATATATCTTGAGAAACTTTTGATAAATATTGATACTTAAAAATAGTCTTTGGAATCTATATTTCTCTCTCATTAAAGATTTTTTGTATTATTTTACAGGAAACTTAAATATCGAATTCTAAGTTTCATCTAACCATTCCCACATGTATTGTTAACTTTAATAGACAGTTCAGATATCAAAATAAGTTGAAGAAAGAATAACAGCAGAAATATTCATTAGTTTTAATTTAGTTACTTTAAAGAAAACATTAACGTATTATTAAAATTATGCAATTTAAATGTAATTTCACAAATTTTAAACTCCAGAGACGAAAATACAAAATTTGTTGTATTTGTAAAAAAAACTATTGATGTTAAACGTATTTTTTAATGTTTGTTTTCGAAAAACTACGATTTTTTCATTGCCTATTTATCTAGCAGAAAAAACCTAAAATTACTGCTTATATTTTTTTCAAAAACTGATGTAATTTATTAAGTAAAAATCATTGAAAATTAATAGGACTCGAAAATAGCATCTAACAATTTTGCAATATTATAAGCTACTGCTTCAAAAATAACAATTTAAATATTGCCAAAATATAATATCAAATGGAGAATGCTTTTAAAATATTTATTATTAAAATGCTTGTTTCGAAATTCTTTCATATTTCCTTAATGACCTCATTTCTTGGGGAGGGGAAGAAAATAGAAGTATTTTACGAATTATTTGAAAAAGGAAAAAAAATCCGAAGTATTCTCTTAATTTTTATTTAAAAAAAAATCGTTTATTTCAGGAAATATCATAAAGTGTTTTTGCTTTAAATGATTTTTTTTGTGACATAATTAATTTTTTTTTTTTTAAAAATGAAAATTAATGAAAGCATTTTTTGCAAAAAAGAGAAAAAAAATTGATCCTAGAAACGGTTTAATAAATTAATACAGAAGCTTAAATAATTTATCAAACATATTCCAAGAAAAACTCTTCTCAGAAGATCTTGTTTTCCCCATTTCGTTGGTCTTGATTTGGCAGTAAACAACGAAACCATTTTTAAGGTAAAAAATTGCGCGAAAGTATAGTTTTGGCAAGAAGATTAAAATCTGTAAGAGAAATGATTAATAGATATCGCTGGAGTTTAGTGTCACCAGAAGAATTGATGGTTTCTCTTTACAAAGTTTCCCTGAACATATTAATTTTGAGATATAAGACCTTTATAAATAAAGATTTCATTTACTCTACAGAATTGCTATCACTGTCTGGCTAACAATAGAAGCACTTACAATGCAGATTTTTACCATACGGAAAAGTTATTGTGTTTGATATATAAGATAACGCAAGTGTAGAATAACATTTAGTTCAACGATCAATTTAAAAAATGGAAAGGATTTAAAGAAAATTTTTCAAACGTCTGCATTTTGCGAAAGAGTGTTATTTAAATATAATTTGAATTTCAACGCAACAATTTTACTACATGAATAACTGTAAATTTTAATACATTGCAGGTGGGCATACAAGGTTACATAATAAAATACATAATTATTATAATGCATATCCGCAACAATGTATTATATTAATTAAAGGAGCTATTAAAATTATCTTTATTAAATTAAATTAAATAATTAATTTTCGTAATTAATTTATATTTATATAAATTATTTACTTCTATTTTTTTATTTGATTACAAGTATAAGGAATAATCATAAGTATGTTGTTGTTGTTATTTATACAGTAAACTCTCGCTAATTCAAACTATTTTAATACGAATTTCTCGCTAATTCGAAGTATATGCTCAGCCCCTAGAAAAACTCTTGATATTTCGAACTAAAACAATACGTTTTGGTACACTTGATATTTCGAAGTAAAATCTGTGGCTGGCCAGACTACACAACACGCAACAGTTCGAAGGCATCTTATAAAACTCTCAAAAATACGAACAATTAATTACCTGTAGTAATCTGGTTGGAACTTTCATGTTTTGTGTTGTATTGTCTTTGCGTGCTCCTTTGATGACCCTCTATCTGCTACCCCTTCTTTGAGTTTCCCGGTTCCTCAGGTAAAAAGGTACTTTTATTGCTTTCCGTTTTCAAGTGGACAGTTCTGGTCACACTTGTTGTCAGCCGTCTATATCTTTCGTTTAACTCGTGGTCTTGCTACATATATGTTTAGAAAGGATGGCCCGCAATTGTGAAGAAGAGATGCGTAGAATTGTGTTTTTTGCGTCTCACTGACCTGACGATTTATGGCATATCTGTGTAATTTATAGCATGTGACATTAAATAAGTCATAAGTTGGACTGGACCCTGCCTTGAAGAACCAATAGTGTTGGGGATAATGTCTGAGGGAAATGGGTGCGAAACGATTTTATTTCCAATGAGGAATGGAGGGATTTGGTGGGGCATGAAAGAGTCCTGTTCCAGAATTACTACATAAATGTATTCTTTTAATACATGACTTTTAACTTCTGTATAGTATATATACTGTATAATATTTACTTCTTAAAAATACTTTAAAGTAATATTGTACAATTGTTGTTTATTACATAGTTTAAAATTTAAATGTGTTAGAAAAAGAATTTCACTTCGTGAATCTTGGGAGTTCTTTCTTACCCTCTTGATAACTCGAAGTTTTCCATTGGTCCCTCCAACTTCGAATTATCAAGGGAGGATCAATCCAAAAGTATACAGCAGCTCAAGTATCACACAGAAACAATGATAAATAATAAAAAAGAACACACTTTTTTAATATAAGAATCAAGAAAAAATTAACATGGGAATAAAAGAAAAAGTTAAGAATTTAAACAACAAGAAAAAGGATCATAAGAGATGTAGTCTTTACAAAAAGTTCATCACAGTTCTGGCTTTCCACAATAGTTTGCTTAACTTAGCCCCCCCCCCCTTTTTGAGACTCTTTATCTAGTTCTGGGTATATAAAAAATGCTCTGCTGTCATGATGCCCGAGTTAAACATTTTGTCATTAAAATGTATGAAAGGATGCCTCTTTTACTAAGATGATATGTGTCATGCAATCATGACCTGTTTTCAGTCTGAATTGTGTCCCAGTCTCTTTACGGGGCTTTTAACAAAACCTTTTGTCAAAAGCCCTGTAAAGAGATGTATGAAAGAACAAAAGCCGAATATGTTGAAAAATTACCAGGTAAAAAGCATAGCACATTTAGCATGGGAAAAAGTATGATTGGTAATTTAAATTTAAAAATAAATAAGAGATATAATCAATATATAATTCGAAGCCTCGATCTGACTTCGTCAGACAGGTGGCATAAGTAACAACAACAACAACAACAGAGATATAATTCCATACTTGGTCAGAAAGGTCTAAATTAGGACGCGTTCTATTTATTTTCAAAAACTGTTTCCTCTTCATCGATTTTTTCTTCTTATTATTCCATTATTTTGTTATTAGTGAGCTGTAATGATGGTTTTGAAGACTAAATAGTAGAAGTTGCGATGTTTCTATGCCAAGAACAAGTAACTATTACTCTTAAGTCTGTTGTTGTTGTTTCTTATCCCAGATGGTGTAGCTCAGCTACACCATCTCCATAAAACCAAAGATCTCCAGAAAATCCAGAAATAAGATAGGATTTCCTAAGCCCTCGTCATATTAAAAACTCAAACAATTTAGAATATGACTGGGAGAGGCCAGATCACCCTCGCACCTATGACATTCTGGGAAGACTTTCCGGCCCTGATGGATAGACTTGATGCGGCCACTAAAAAAGCGTGACAAAGCCGTCTGCTGATACCTAGGAATATTAAGTTGATGACACTAACAAGGCTTTCCTCCAAAATACAAAGGGTTAACTCTTACGTCTAAATGTTATCTATTAACACGGTTTAAAGTTGTAAAGCTCATTAGGTCTGTGTAGTGGATCCGAAGGTCGCGTAGAAACATCTTGCCGAAAACTTTTAACAAACAAATTGAAATGAAAAATTAGTGCATTTAAATCCTCTCGAGACTTCATCTTTTACTTCTGTCTTCAATCCATATAGGAATATGGTGGCTATAAGTATGAAAAGAAAATCATTGGTATTTCGTTGAAAATTACGTTATTCTAATGAAACACTATCCATTTCTTTGTTCAGTATGATAAAATGATGTATCTACTTTATCACTAATATGAAATAGAATAGTTTCTATAATAAATGTAATAAGCTTTTACTTTTTATATTATATGCATACTTTTAAATAAAGAGCATTTTGGTAAT
The DNA here is from genome assembly GCA_019973975.1 of Trichonephila clavata. Classification (NCBI taxonomy): domain Eukaryota; kingdom Metazoa; phylum Arthropoda; class Arachnida; order Araneae; family Nephilidae; genus Trichonephila; species Trichonephila clavata. The sequence goes on from BMAO01002711.1 coordinate 13,775, forward strand.
CTACGTGCCTTATATTATTGTTGACAAATATGCAATTTTTAAATGAAAGTATCTGCACAAAGAGAAATTTGGCAACAGCAAGACGAGATCACATTTAACACATGACTATAACGTCACATGAATTAATGAACTGATTGGCTGGACCATGCATAGTAGTTGCCATGTGACTACAATGACACATGAATTTATCGTATCCGTTGACAATATACAATAATTTAACGATCTATCAAACTGAAAATAAATTAGAATTGGAGTGTCCAATCTTTAATTCATTCACAGAACTGATGCAAATAGTTTTGTGGATTATCTCTAGAACTATGACGGATTTTAAGGAAATTTGATATGTATATAAGGCTGATATTCAAAAAATAACCATTCAACAGATAAAAACACACGCACGGTCGTGCCTAACACTCTTTGAAGACGAAATGTATGGAACAGCCGTTTCAGAATATACCAAACAAACCAAAAATTAGTTAATAGGAGAGGGCATATGCCCCCCCCCTTCCAAATAAATAAACCGCACATCTTCATTTTACACCTGAAATAAGGGAATTTGTGAGTTGCTGTGGCAATTAATCCCGCTCGATCAGCAACTCTGTTTTCAAGCTTTGGACGGTTCCTGGAGGTGAGTTGCAACTGCCCTCCCCAAAGCGTTACAGGTATGTTGTATACGGATGAGTTCTGGAGATCTGACTGGTCAATCCATTCGGCGCATATCCTCACTTTTCAGAAATTCGTCTACCAGATGCTCTCCATGGTCCTTGCGTTGTCATCCATTAAAATAAAATCAGAGTCAACTGCACCCCTGAAAAAGGTAAACATAGAGCTCCAAGACCTCATTCCTATACCTCACAGCAATAACAGTATCTCTTTCAAATGCATGGAGGTGTATGTGGCCATCCACCGTGATGCCTTTCCAGATCATCATGCCTCTGTTATCGTAATGATCGGTTTCTAAGTTCGGTTTTATCGTAAGAGGGCAGGTAGTGCATCCCTGGTTCTCTCCTTATTAAAGTATGGCGAGAATATATGGAAAGAACCAGGGAACCAAGATGTAATTAAATATAATTAATTTCCGAATATGTGAATATAATTCCATAATTTGATTACGGCATTTTCACCATGCTTTGTTGAAAATTCATTTCATAGAGAACTGAGTTATAATTCAAGTAAATCGTGATGTATTATTGTATATTGTATGAATATTGGTTGCACATTTTCATCGCCTTAAAAATGTTTAATAATGTTCGAAGTATGACGTACATTTTTTAAATCAATTAATTGTGTGTGTTTACAACGTAATTGCTTACTTTTATTGGAGAATTATTCTTTAAAATACTTTGTTGTGTACGTTATTTAGTTTATGCTTAGTATTTTTGTGTAGACATGCAGCAAAAAAAAAGCTAAGATATTATTAAATTATGAATTATAAATAAAAAAACAATTTTAAACTATTTTTAAAGAGGAAATGATGAAGCTACGATTAATGTTTCTTTATTCCATGTTAATATTCTTGATTGATGATATTTTAATAACTTAGTTTTAACATAATAGAGACAATTTTTTCGGGCTCTTAATAATAATGTCAGGAAAAAAAAAGATATTTAATGCGATGTGTAATTACTTTAAGAAAAAGAATTGCTTGTGTTTGCTTTAAAAGATATTTTTAACTTTTAAGCTTTTTTTTATTTTTAGAAAGGCATTTTTTGTGCTCATGACTAGAAAGTTTCAAACAGTTTTGCTTTTCTCTCTGCATTTATTTTATTTTATTTCTATCCATGAAAAAATGTACAATTATAATTCGTTCTTACATTTTTAAATTTCTTAGTTAACAAACATAATTAAAAATATTGCAGCATGCTTTTTAAAAAGTATCACGCGAGAATGAATGTATATGTATTTATACATGTTCATTCTTTCAAAATCCCGTAGTCTAAACTTAAAAAAAAGCAATGCTTGATTTTATAAACACAATTTTATTTTGTTAATTACTTATAACTTTATCCCCTTTTTTTAAAAAAAAAATTGACCATTTGAAATTTCTCTTGCATAAATAACGTTATTATAAAGTTTCACTTCATTTTGTTTTTCCTTCAAAATTAATTTTTATAGTTAACCTAATTGATTTGCTTCAAACTTATTTTCAATGTAAATCATACGATTTTTACTACTTTCAGGGATCCCGGATATCTAGTAGTAATAACAGCAACATTTTGGACCACGCAAAGTTTGAGAGTTTTTGAGGGATGACAAATCCTCACTCATCACTGCAAATTCTTCGATATTAAAAAACGCAGTATGGTGTGCCAAATTAAACATGCTGATTTTTGGACAAAAGTATTATCCTTAACTAATCATTGTTATCACACTTTTTTCCCAATATGAGTGTTACTGGATTATTTTATACTAAAATATTACAGGTCCATTAACCAGTTTTAACTGTGGTGCCTCCGTTTGAAAAAACACAACTAAGTTCGTCACGAAAACCGAGCGAAGACTAGTATACTCGTCAAACACAGAGTATATAAGTGTCACTGGATATTCCATATATATAATGTCAAATATTGGATCAAAAAGATGGATTTATTTTATAAAATTGCAATTTTACTACTAATACATTTTGAAAGGGGTCTATAAAGTAATTTAGCTCGCTCGCGGTTTCACGGGGTTCCGACCTTAAGTTTTTATGGATATCATTGAATTTTAGTCACCGTCAAAATTTCCGAACTGAGAGACTTAAACACGCCCTGATTTACTCCCTTCTTTACTGACAACATATTTTCTACCTGTCTTGACTATAAGGAAAATCTGGAGAGGTGCTGTAGGGTTGATAACAGTCCTCAAACCAGAAAGCATCCTCACCTTTCCCACCCCATTAAAACAACCATTCTTTAAACATTGTGTCATTAATGTCAACACATAGTTCTAACGTCAAACAATTGGCATTTTCACCAATCGATATCTAGGTATCTTTGGGTCACAGAGCTAGCTATCAATGGTCTCAGCTCCTGGTTGGTGTCACGTATTTGTTCCATGATTGGCCATACCTAAAGGAACTGTTGAGAGAAATATTATTCAATTTGTTGCCGACTAATGGCCGCTCAAGCCAAGTGAGTTAATAAACAAACAGAAATGTAATAAAATTATAGAAGATTATATATAATTTGTAAAATAATTAATTTTTAATATGATTTTTATAATTTTATATTTATGCATTTGTAATACCAGGAATTTGTATTTTACGTTGTAAATCTAGAAGCAATTTCTTTGTAACCATTTTCAGCTTTTATTTTGTCCGTATTTTGGCATCAATCTAGTTGCAATGTTTTGATGTGAGCGCAGCTAAACCTAATGGAATAAAAAAATGTTCTTCGAATTATTTGCGCAAATTTCTATACTTTAACGTTATGGAACCAAACGTTCCATAACAAATGGTCAAATTTTTGTTTACCCTGTCAGAACCCTATTATAAATCAACTTTTCGGCATTTGAATTTGCCCTTTTTAAGATAACATCTAAAAAAAATTGTCATCGACATAAAGAAATTCGTCACGCTAGCTTATACGCTGTTTCAGCCGGTGCTCACGGGAATGCAGGAGTTCATCTTAAATTTTTCATATTTTTTATTTCTTTCTTTTACCCCGGCCTAGCCTCAAAATATTCTAAACATCTTGAAATTTGAGAATATGTTTTGTTTTTCTGAAAAATGTCAATTTAACTAGCCAATGGCCACTACTTTTACGCATGCCGAGTATACTTGTCATGACACAAAATCCTACAACTTCTCCGTGACGAGTATACTCGTCAATCACAATTAACGGGTTAAAGTTACGAGGTCTGTCGCTGATAACCCTCGTTTTGCCTTAGTGTGACGTCATTAAGCAATCATTCACTTAGAGGCGACGCACATTCCAATTTCTGCATTATTAGAAGTGAACAAACAACAGTTTGGATTGCAACAAAACTTAACAACACATCATTAGATCTGAACTTATTGCAATTTATAAGGGATTGCAATTTATTGACATTGTTTTTGACCTTGTCTTCAGGGACATTTGGATTTTAACTGACCGCCGTGCTTCTCTACAGCACCTTTCTCGTTGGACAACTGTTGGGGATATGACAAGCCTAAATATTCTGGATGTTGCAGTTCGACTTTCTTCTAGACATCGTATATACTTCCAATGGGTCCCCTCCCATATTGGATTGAATGGTAACGAGATAGCCGATAGTTTGGCCAAATCTGCCACTGCTGACACTTTGCTGGAAGACACTTGTCTAACTTTTGCTGAACTCTCCTCTATTAAAAGGATAGAATTGAATGCATTTTGGAGAATACCCCCTGCGCACCCTTGGTATTTGGGGAAAAAACCTCGTTGATGTCACTAACTTAATATTCCTAGGTATCAGCAGACGGCTCTGTCACGGCTACATCAAATCTCTGACTTTTCAACAGGCCGGAAAGTTTACCCAAAGTGTTATAGGTGCGAGGCTGTTTAGGCTTTTCCCAGTCATATTCTGATTTGTTTGAGTTTTTCATATGACAAGGTTTTAGGAAATTCTATCTTATTTCTGGATTTTTTGGAGATTTTTTGTTTTATGGAGATGGTGTAGCTAAGCTACACCATCTGGGATAAGAAACAACATCACAACACATCATACGAATAATGAAACTAAAGATATGCTTCAACATTACTTTGGAAATCAGCTATTTTCCAGAAATATTAACTAAATCTTTCCATTGATTTTCGCCTCTCTGATGAAGGTAATCTTTTTACATACCAATAGTTAGTTATTCATCTCTACTTCACGAATAATAGACGCATTTTTCTTTCGACAAAAATAATCAAAATCGTTGTCATTACTATATACGCTATGTTTTAACCTATCGGCAGCCAATCAAGATATTTTAAACAGATGATCAGTTTTGAAATATTTTACGGTATTTACACCTTTAAAAAAAAGTTGTTATTTTTTTTAAAAATAGGGTTTCATATAATATTAACTTTTAATAGGATTATATGTTAAGGATTACCACACTCTAAAGAAAGTGGCTGCGATTGACTGTGTGAACTTAAGTGAACCTAAATCATGTTTAGAGTAAATGAGCTGTATTAGAAATAAAAACAAATAATTCTTTTCTTCGATCCTGTACCTCGTTTTTTTTTAAAGTTTCCACATCGCATCGCGAGTTATCCCTGGGGCATAGTTTTATTTATCGTTTAGGAACTTGAATATTCCATATGATAGTATTTTATCGGAATTTAACTATTTAACTATGCACAGCTGAGCATCGTTTATCCGAATCAATTGGAACCGAGCACCGTTCAGATACGCGATTGTTCGGATAACCGAAAACCAAATGTGATCCATGCAGTGTCTGAAACCGGACACTATACGAATATTGAAAATCATCCCAGGTGCGAAACGTGCTTGAAGAAAAAGCAAAATAGGTGCGAAATGTCGCAATTTTACCTTTATTGTGAAAAATAATCTCTTATTTTTCGCTGTACCATTGTACACCTTCGTGTTTTCGCTGCAAGATCTCTTATTCTCTTGCGCAGCAGTAGTTGAGTAGGTCAACCCTCTCATGGTCGTTCGTATCACTCCATAGCTGTCTCTAACGCAGAACACTTATCAGCATTTGATGCATCCTTGCTACTTTCGTTGTTGTTGTTGTCCTCGTATTCATCCGTTTCATCATCGACATGGTCGGGTTCTTCTAGAACAGAAGTCACAATCTCGTCATCATTTAGCATTTGAAATCCCCAGTATTCTGCATCGCTCCACTTTCTCCCTTCTCGAAACAATTTCAAGTTTTGTCTCAATGTTCAAGACGTTGCGCTTCCGTTTTGAATTCGAAGCCGTAGAAGTTCAGAACTCAACAAAGGGCACGTATAAAGCCCTCACTTGGAAACAAACTGACCTAATATTCCGCGCAGATGTTTACCAAATCACACAACTGAAATTCCTCAAATATCCCTCACTTTGGGTTTTTCCGTCACTTTTTAACCTCACGCGAAACAACTATTGAGCATTGCAATGTTCGAAAACGTATCCGGACTTTGGTTCGGATATTTGACACTCCGGATTTGACGTTCGAATAAACGACGTTCAACTCAATATGAGCACCACCATTAATGAAAATTTTGGTTTAAACCATTGAATAATAAAATTAACATTTCTTTCAGAATCTTTTTACATCAACTTCTTAAAATTAGTTACGGTAAAGGACAATGTCGTGATTTTTTGCTAGTTATTTTTTATCTATTCCTGTTAAGTTAGTTGCTCTACAAATTTGTGAGAATTTAAGTATGTTTAGCAAAACACACGAGGGGATAATCATTTATAACTTTGTGGTGGCTCTCACCATTACTTTAGTGACAAATTGTATCTAACTGGCCGTTTAAAAAGCATAAAAACGCTGGAAAAAAATAATAATATAATATCAATCTTATTTGTTAAAATGTAACATAATTTAGTAATAGTCTCGAAAAATCGGTACAAATTCAACCACGGTATTTTAAATATTTCTCTAATGTATATTACTTTCAAATTTGAAAATAAGATTTATGGTGTGTCAAATATTAAAATTAAAATGTTTCATAATGATATTAATTTTACTAATGGTATTCAGAATCGATATATCGATTAGCTTAAGAGAACATTTTGTATTAATGATTATACTCCTGCTTTATTAATGATTCTGGAGACATATATTTAAAAAAAATGAACTAAATCTTGGAATCAGTTCAAAGAATCTCAAAATTTTACATTTAATCATATCTGATGTGAAAAAAAATGATAAATGACTTAATAATAGTAACTGCATAGTGTATATATATAATACTGCATTGAAGATTATTTAGCGACAATCCGCGATACAAACTTTATTACTTTTTTAAGGAAAAAATGTAATATTCATACAATTAAATATAAAAGTTGTAAATGAAAATGAATATTTGTATTGTTATTACGTAATTTAACTGATCAATTAGCTTGTTATATATGAAAAGCCTTGTCTGTGCTTTATTCTGCTACACATTACATTAATTTTTAACAACCCAAGCCAACCATCCCAACTCCGCCGAAACGGGAATTATTTGGCGATATTTTGCTTTTTTGTCCCTTAGATAAATTACTCTCGTTCCATTGAATAACTGCTTGTTTGGACAGAGTGGATGTAGGCTTATTCATAATGAATACAACCAGCCGTTGATTTCTTTTTACCATTAGTTTTTTCTATCCCAGAAGCCGATTATTGGCTTGGTGGAAGGTTGGTTGGCATTTTTTTTCTTTTTCTTTGCCAAATGGCGAGTGATTAGGTTCCAGATTGGAGGCGGCGATAATTAATATGAGGTTAGTTTTCTCGGCGGGGATCGCCAGTAACTGAAGATTGCTTTTGTGCGGCCAATGGACCTGGAGAACGTAATTGAAAAAGAAAAGAAACAAGTCACATTAAAAGCGGGACGGAGGAAAAATTGAGTAGGTTTTGTTTTTCTATCCAGGGATCAGAAATATTACATGCATTTATTTTTGCGAGCGTACTTACATGGATTATACTTATTAGTAAGTTTTTACCAAGACTTTAACTCAATTAAAAGGGAAAATAAATTTAAAAACGTTTCAGGATTATTAATTGAGAATATAATAATAAATATGTTTTATAACTATAAATAAAACATTATGATAATTAATATATAAAGTAATTCAATCAACAAAAATATCCATTGAAGTATTCATCGCTAAGACAGAAATGTATGAAAGAATTGGAAAAATGAAGAATAAAATATTATGACAAATTAGACATTCTACATAAATTATGTAAAAGTAACATTCGATTCATTATACCACAGGTTCTTAAACTGTAGTACGTGGACCCCCGGGGTTTCCCAGTATCTATCTAGGACAGGGGTACTCAAACTTTTTTTCCCCACCGGACCTCATACATATAGCATGAGCCGCAACATAAGAATTAATGGAAATAAACATTGTAAGACTAAGGCAATATTTATTTGACATTTATAATGTGAAAAGTTTATCAAAATATTAAACTCATTTTTTTTTTTGTTGCTTTAATACTATACATGAATTTCTATCAAACACAGATAAAGATTCTTTGTTTTGGTTCTATGCATTTTTTTACTGAGTTGTGAAGTAGTTTCGGTTTCCTACCACCCATGATCCATTATTGTTCAAACAAAACTGCCTTACCGTTTGATCATTGGATTTTTTTCTTTTGATAAAGCCTTTCTTATTTTTATTTAAAATATTAATTTATCAAGTTCAAAATGGCAGCAAAAAAGTTTAACTGAATTCCAGACTGAAATCAGTACATTAGTTGTTGATAATTTAAACTCAATTACACCTATAAAAAATCAATACTCCAATGCAGTTCGCTAATTCACTGCTATTTGTTATCAGTACCTGTTACAGTTAATAATCGACAAAAAAATTTTGAAATTCACTCCCGTACTACATCGACAGCAAAATTGGTAGATTTGATTACTTGATAATCAGAATTTCTCGTTAAATTTTTAATACATTTTTCTTAAATAAATGAATTTTTTGTGCAATGGGCCTTGAGCGAGTGGGCCACATGCGGCTTGCTGGCCGCAGGTTGAGTATCAGTGATCTAGGGGGTCCTCGAATGTGTATCACTTCATGTTAAAATTTTCCTTTAATGTTAAGATTTACAGACCGCGGAAGGTCTCGGGAAAAATTGAAAGATGTGTTATTCCAGACTAGATCCCTAAATTGCGCTCAATGAAAAAAAATCTACAATAACACTTATTTCAATAAAAAAATATTAATTTCGATAGTACTAAATTAGTATGTTGTAATATTTTTAATTAGATGGTTATTGTTCAATTAAAGGAAAAAAAGAAGTGTTAAAAAGTCTGCATGTATAGCAGAGGCAATCTTAGAATTACTGAGATACCTTTGAATCACTATGCGTAGGGAAGTCAAGGAGGGCATTCAAATTCTTGGGGGCTCGTGATGTCGTAAACAGGGGTCACGGCAATCTAAAATTTAAGAACCGCTGCATTAGACTATTTCTATTATTTTGTTACCAATGGAATCAGTGTTTATAAACGTGGCACTATGAAGCAACACGTAGAATAACAGTGACGGACCTCGTAATTTTAAAACTCGATCAAGTGACGCGATCGACACCTGAGCTGGCATTCCCTCTCTGAACTTCCACACTACGCAAGCAGAAGGACTTTGAGCCCCGGCAAATTTAACGTGCCTCAGAGCCATTTTGCATGGTGGATCTACAGTAGTGATAGGGCTCGAATTCATGACACGCACTTCACGAGTCCATGACTGTAACCACTAAGCTATCGTGGGCTTATGTTTGTTACTGAAATAGATCAAATAGTATTCATATAAAAAATTCTGGAATGAACACAAGTAATACAAATCCTGATATTTTTATTTCACATATACTTAATTTTAAAAAAAAATATTTTTTTAATTATAGTAAACATACTGTTAAATATTCCCCACCCCGCAAAAAAAGTTAAAAATTATAGAATGCTTCAAAATGGCAAATAAAATTGTTTTAAGCAATACACATCTTTTAAAGGTGCATATGCATAACAACATGCATACTTGAAACACACTCTGGAATATATATATATATATAAAGTATATGCATCAATCTTTAAGTATATATAATCTTTATACGCACGCGTATTTAGCATATATTTCCTTTTAAAATTTAGAAAGCTCTATAAATACGCAGTTTTTCACTTCGAAATATTTAGAGAGAGAGAGAGCGTGAATTTTAAATTAGGTAAGTATAAACTCTAAAACTTGAATATGCAGCAAGATATTTACATGTAAAAATGCATTATATTGGATAAGATCGATATATATTGTAATAAAATTTAGAGTGCTTTCAGAACATAGTATTAATGAATTATTTTAACAATTAAGAAAAATTTAATTTGAATCTTATTTATTTTTGTAACATTTGGCAAATACTTCTAGTACTTGTGTTTATAATTTATTGACGATTACGATATAAAAGTAAGGATAGGATATCCCTAAAATAAAAAAAAAATCTAGTAAATATATTAACTATAAAAGATAAGATATTTTTACAGCCATCTGAGAATGAAGCATTTTATTTTTAATATAAAAAGAAAGTTAAGTTACTCATTTAAAGACATTTTACTAATATGAAAATGGTATTTTTTAAAATACGATCGATTTCTTTAGGAATAATCGGTCAAAAATTAAGCTACAGTATTTAATATATTAACTTCAATTCACCCTTTTAACTCGTATTCGCGTGTTTTTAACTCCTTTTTATAAGCTTCACTCGTATGTAACGGAATCTTAGAACTCAATTTTTACCCACTTTAAAAGGTCATATTTAATCGAAATTTTGCTCACTTGTCCAGGACCGATGACAATACAATAATTTCATAATTTTGTTCCATTGTCCTAATCAGTATAATAAGGATTAACGATTTCCCATTTTCAGTTCTCATCCCGCACGTGGCGACTAATTTCAGATCCCATATCCAGATTTGGTGACAAAAAGATTAAGTTACAACATAGTTCGATTACTATAAAAGGAAGTTGTTTAGTTTTTTTAAAAATTATGGTTCTAATTTAAAAACACAATATATTCTACTTATTCTGTAAAATACAGTAAGATTAATTTAATTTTTAGGAATTGATACTATTAATAATATTAATGAATTATATAGTGTTAATTAATGAATACTAGTTGAGTATTCTAAGCATTTCCCATAGAGCAGACATTTAATTAATTTCATCGTTCAACGAATAATATTCTCTTAAATGAAACTCATAATTTGTTAAAATATTATTACAATTGTGAAAGGAATATGAACTTCATAGCGTATTGAAAGTAGAACAGATATCCAGAAGACAGATATTAATCTTTGTTTTAATTACAATATGCTCAAACTATGTCGTTAGTTATTGGCAACCCATTGCTTATCACCTTAACGATCAAACATCTGAAGTCATGTGATTAATTAGAGGAATTGTTAAAATTAACGTATTGTTGCCAACATAAAACTCTGTAAGATGGTTTTATCCAATCGTCACAATCATTCTGTTAAGATGTTTGCTGCCAGCCACCAAGACCTTATCTAAAGGCCTATTCAGTGAACAAAATATATCGTGTAATTAATTTTTGGCCTATAACGGAAAATTACTTACTGGGGTGCTGCATATTTATTTCAGAATTCTGAGAGCAAAAGTGATGCAAAACAGAAGTAAGATGGTGGGGATGCTAAATGCAATTTCATGTTCTGGGATATAGATTAATTTTTTATCAGTATTTTCAATTTTTAGTAACCAAACAAGGTTTAGTAGTAGAAGAAGCTTTAAAATTTTGAACAGCCAAAACAACAGAAAATCATATTTGACAATTTCACGTAAGGTGTAATTCCTAATAACTTGGTTACAGATGTTTATTACTATTAGCTTTGTTTTCAAGTTGAAAAATCTGAATAGTTATAGAACATCCTGTTATTTTTAAATGGAAGATTTAATTTATTAAGAGAAATGGGAAGAATATATATATTAAATATATATATTTACTAGTAAGAAAAACAAGTATATTTTCAATAATTTGTAGCGATATATTCATTTACTGCTGGTCACCCAAACTGAAGTATCATGAAAGAAGCAACATAACTGAGTACAATGTTCACTACAAACGATTAACACTTCAGCACATATGCACACCATGGACATCTACAGCGTCATGAACAAGTGTTGTACAAAAAAATAACAGAATACTGTTTTGAAGGAATGGAATTTCTCATCATGTTGTTATTTTGATAATTTGCTTCAACACGCTTTGAAAAAGAATACAGGCATCGTTCGAACACGTTTTTGCACTCGACGTAAAAAAAATTGTTTTCTGTGGAAGATGCTGATTAATCATACAAGAAAGCAGCAATCATGTCGAAAGAAATCGAGCAACAATAATGCGGTACTGCAATCGATGGACTTATCGAGGGCACCGATTGCCTAAGACTCGTTGCACCACTACACCCCTTGCGACTGACTTATTTCGTGGTGATGGATCACTCACCACACTCGGAATCATTTTCAACATAGCCCCCCCCCCCAAATCAATGTCTACACGTAGCATTCGACATTCTTTGCAGCACATTCAAGATGCGCAAGGTGACCATTGCTTACAGCAGATATTTCATTCTTCAAAGGAGTTTTGAAGAGACAATCTACGACCCTCTACAATGATCGAATTAGATCTTTAAGATAGGTCACGTAACTGTTGCATTTTACTTTATTATTCTGGATTTTTATACCGTATGATGTTTCGGGATTGGTAAAGAATTCCAATCCTCTCTATTGTACGCATTGCTGGAACAACGGCTAGCACTGTCATTGTAGCGGTCGGTGTATTGTGTATATCTGAAGTTACTTTAAGAGCTTGCACGACACAATTTAACAAAACAATGTGTGACCATAAGTGTCAAATTTTGATTATGACTTCGTTTCTCATCAGATTGCACTGCTGTCCTGGTTAGCGTGTTCTTATCTATCGCTTATCGAAGACCGGGTAAATGGTTTGTAAATGACTGACCCGGCAAGCACAACCCGCTGCTACACCAAGTCAACTTTAACAATGCTTGGATTCTCCTGGATTCTGCATTCCTCATAGTTAAACTGAAATCTATTTTGTTCAATACCGGGGAATATAGAGTAGTGATTGCCAGCAGTAACGGCAACAAAGTTAATACTAATTTCACGCACGTTCCTCTTATCTTGCAGATGGCCATATTTTAAATTTTTTAACTTTTGTATTGTGTGTCTTCTCTCTAACAATTTAAGTTTTGATATTTTTTGTACTTTAAGCGAATAGTTAGGTGGATTTTATGTGGTTATTTTGGATAACGAGCAGTTTATTCACTGAAACTGTTATGTAGATTATGAGCCAAATAAAGAACCATTAATAAGCTTCGCATTCCAAGGAAATCTAAATAAAATAAACCAACATTCGGTTTGATTTACCGTTTTGAAATTAATCAAAACTCAATCAAAGAACAATGCTTACTCTATGTACTTGTACTTAATTTCTGTATAAATTTAATCTGTTTTTATATTCAAGACGTATGACAAAATTTTAAAAAAAATAACAAAGTTATTTCTATAAAACATATAAATTCTATACTTAGCAGAGAAACAAGGAATTAGTATATTTATATACTTTGTTGAACAATCGCTTTCTTCCGCGCTTAGAACTGTGTGGATACTTTTTTATATTCATATTTCTTAATCTCTTTTTGTCTTAAGAACATGGTCTAATGTTATTTGAGGATCATACCACCCTGCTCCTTTTCTAATTAAAATAATTCTCTATTTACTTTGAAGTACAACATTATCCAACTTATCAAACATGGCATCGGAAAATTTTTCGAGTAATTATGATAAATTACATTGTTACACCAATATCGACGTACGTCGTAATTTCAAAACCGAGCTGGCTCTACTCTCCCAGGAAATTAATCCACAATTCATTACTTATTTACCACAACAATTTGATGATTTACGACGGTAAACTTCCAGTTCCAAAGCCGTTGCCTTTCTATCATATCGCCGCGTATCATTTCGTCTTTTCATAAATAAAAATAAATTAAAACTGGGTTGCACTTTGTACCTCGCAGTCAATCCATCACCTCTTAAGGCAATTGAGTGATTGCGTTAGTGACCTTCATACGACCTTGCTGCACTGTTCATATCCATTTATCAGGGTTTACTGGAAGCCTTTTCCCAGATTTAGCTCGGATGCAATCTTCGATTTTTAAGGTGTCTGCCAAGCATCTATCGATTTTGCAATACGTGGCCATAAATCCTACTGAAGCGATGGAGTTAAAAGAAAAATGTAAAACATTTTTATTGAAAGTCCGACGACAGGTTGTGATGGATAGTTTCAACTGGAGATGTTTTTTATCTGTATGATCCGCCGTGGTATGATATTTAACCTCATGCGGCGTGATTTTTATGATGTTATCGAAAATGTGGTTTGAGTATTAAAATCGTGAAAAATTCTGCGAGATATTTAAGAATGTTTCATTTTTTTACAGTTTGTGGATAACTGTCCGAAAGTGAAAATATTTCTGAGATAAAAAAAGAGTCTACACTATTTATAAATATAAAAAAAATATGTTTCTAACTTTATATAAGTTTTCGGCATTGAATTCTTATACGATTTTATGCCACAGATTCTCATTTTTTTGCTTAAGGTATTTCTCAGCCTAAAAAGACCAGAATAGTTATATTATTGTTAAAAATAATTTGCGGAATACTTGTTTTTATATCATCAGAATTTTGTAGGTTATTTTTCAGTCTTTCATCACGATACCAAATAATTTATCACAAGGTATTTCTTTTAACGTTAAGAGGAATATGGAATTCAGTAATAAAAGTCAGGTAATATTTTTTTTAAAATTTGTTTATTTTTATTCTGTAGCCGCATTAATCAATTTGGAAAAGTTTGAAAAAGTAGGTCAAATTGTGATAATCGAAAATAATAATAATAACAAACAGTACAGACTTTCCTTTTGAAAGATATCCTATTTTGCTTTTACGTTTATATTATTCCTTAAAAAAGGTTTAAAACGTGGCATTTATCGCATTTATATAGTATAATGAATTTTCTTTGAACTGCCACGAAAATGTCCGTAGAAAAACCAACGTAATGAGGTGCTACCTTATGAAATGGAATTTATCATTTTTCTTTTCATCATGCTATGCAAAAATAGTTATTCGCCTTGGTATTTGTGACCAAAGATCGTGATGTAGATAGCATTTTAAAATTCTCTAATGATATTTTATAACGCAAAAGAATGCTTTGTTTATTATGTCAAAAGACCATATTTCACCAGGTGACTGGTTAAAACTGCAAAACGAAGATCTAAAATAGCATTTCAGGGAGAATTACAGCACTTATAAAAAAAGCATAACTCTTAAAGTGCCACCGGCGTATATATACGTCTCCCTTTGCCAGTGCGTTGACTGCCCCAAACGTATATATACGTCTTTCCAAAGTTAGTTCTTTTCTTTGCGCTGCTATCAGTAAAATTATTCCGAAAGTTTTGAAATGCAATAAAATGGCATTGGCAGTGTTTGTGAAGTATTTACTTATTACGGAGAAAGATTTACTTAATTCTTTTTATTTCCCCCTGAATACACCGAATACGCTTGCCTATGTGAAAAACTGTGGCCCTGGGAAGCTAATCGCTTAACTTTTAATCTGTAACTAAGGGGTTAAGTCAATGTAAGAGAAAATTATATTTTTGTTTGCAATTCATGTATAAGAATAAAAAAGAATAGCTATCAATAATTCGATATGATTCTTATTCAACATGATTGAAATGAGCGTAACACGCTGACTGGAATTTAATTGTATTTAATTCGTACAAGAATTACAGTTACAATTATCGTTGCCCTTGTCTAGCTAATAGCGAAGCACTTCATCTCAGCTTTGATGAAGCGAGAAAGCACTTGAACTAATATCTAATACTCCTCCCCGACAAGTACTTAAGTGCTTTTGAATTAATTTATATTTAAAGAGCAGTAATATTTAGTATTTCAATCTGATGTTATGAGATGGATTCAACTTAAAAACGTCTTTAATCTTCGAACCTTTTATAGGTGACTTTTTCATCTGGTTGGTGCCAAATCCTTCTTTCTTTATTTTAGAAGAGCGGTTCTTAAATTTTTGATCAGCGGCCCCCTTTTAAGTATCAACGTGACATCGCGGACCCCCCAAGATTTTGAACATCACACCCCGATTTAATATTCTTGATCAAAATACATGTTCTAGTAGAGTTTCTTCATTGGCGTCAATTTAATGATTAAGTCTAGTATGGCATATCTTTCAATTTTTCCACGAGGCATTTCAGATTCTGTAAAAGAGGGAAATACCTCAACTTTACACTTGAGAGATTCCGCGGACCCTTGGTGGTCCGAAGACCAGAGTTTAATAACTGCTGTTTAGAAAAATGTACTTTATTTTGGATCTAATGGAAATATATTTGTTCTGAATGTTTCTATACGATGTTATATTATGGAGTTTGTGATGTAATGCTAACCATTTTTAAAATGTATGATTAATTAATTAATTAATGTCGCATTTAGAAGCTATATGAGGGCTATTTGCTTTGGCTCTTATGATTTAAACTTCGGTGAAAAGCCGGGGATAACTCCTAAGCTGGTATTCCAAACTCCAAATTTCCTTACCACACCGAAGTGAGAATTTTACGCCTTGATATATTCAACGTACATCGTCTCTTATACATGACAAATTCACAGTGGCACTTGGATCTTTCATGTCCAATATGCAACTGTAAAGGGTTTTTTTCTCGCCCATCTACCTATACTAAATGGGAAATACTTTTCTTACATATTGTTTGATTGGAGAATCTCTTTCTGTAAAAGAACCATCATTTATGTAGATCAGAAGTATTATTTAAAGATTTCGCTCGCGAGAGCGAAAGAAAGTAGCAATTGACTGTATTTTTTATTAGATTAAAGTACAGTTTACATTTGAAGCTTCTTTGTTCCTGAAAAATGGATAAAATACCGTGTGGTAGAGTTAAAGCTATCCAGCTGAGTGTCTGTATTTAATGATAAGTCCAACATTTCACCATTGGAAAGTGCTTCTAAGAAAATTGCGTATACTTTCCATGATATTCCTCATTTGGGATGATGTGGGAACCGGAGCAGCATCATTCATTTTATTTTAGTCGTCGGAAACTGCATCAGTGTTATTTTTTGAGCTTTGAACAAACTCCAAAATATCTTTGTCTGCCATAATTGGGGCTGTAGACGCATTATCATCATGTACTTAAATGAATTCTTTCGATGTACAGTAGAACACTCCAATAATTTAGAAACTTTCTTAAACACACTCCTCTTAAATCTTGCCTGCGCGCGGCTGATGTTTTTCGTATATTGTTCATTCCCAGAAAAAAGATCTTTTCGTGTTAAACGATTTTCGTTTCGTGTTAAGAGAAAAATGTACTAAAATATTAAATAAAATATTTAGTTATAACTCTAGTTAACTGAGACGGCTTTACTCATCGGATTATAATTTTTATATTTATCTTAAGATTAAAAAAAAAATGATTAACGTAATACACGAGGTTTTATACACAATATTGACATACCGGACATTATCCATGCATGTAATTGGTCAACTTATGTCACAAAATGCATCGGTAAAAGCATTATCCCCGGATAAAAGATGGGGAAAAAATACTAACTCCGTGAATCGTTGTTCCGTTCACCCATTGTGTCTCCCCTTCCCTGTCTAGATAAATTCTACACAAAGGGCTGACCTGTCCATTCATCTGATTGGCTACCAAGAATGATGGATCCCCACTAATGAGTGTTCTCGCTTCTTAGGGAAAAGTTCTACACAAGAATAAATAAAGTTACTAAGAACATGTTCTGGTGGCTATCGCTTGATCAAATGGACGATAAGCAATTCTTTGCGAACTTGGCGAAAGTTGACAGAATTTTGCGTTTCTGTTATAAGTTGATTTTAAATACAAGGGAAGAAAAAGTTTTTAGATTTGGGATCCAGTAAATATCCTCTGTAATATGAAAAAAGAATCAAATAAATTGAAACTTATCCTTAATGTTAAGCTGAATAATAATTTTTAGTATAGTAGAAGCGGAAACTGGAAAAAGTATTTAAAACAATGTTTCTTATATTTGGTATTCATCTATTTTTCCTCTTAGCTTAATGTGACAATTATTACTATTTTTGGTAACAATTGGATTTTTTTCAAGCTTTTATTTAATTTGCAATGTATGTATGTAATTTGTTCGGGTGGAACCTTGCAACTCAATTTTGAAGCTGATATCTTCAACCGCTTGAGCTGAAATTTTGTATACACGTTTAGTTTGGATGACAATGCATGTTTTGGCAATTTATATTCCAATATTGCAATTAATTAAAAAATATATTAATTAAAAACTTTTAAAAATCGGTTTTGGGCCCCAACTTCGATTTGTCTGCATGACAAAAGTAGGCTTTGAAAATTGGTTTTCAGCCAAACCGGAATTTCATAATGTTGCTCTATTGACTGTATCAATTAACTTTGTTTAAAAAATAAATGCTTTTAACATGTGATTAACTTGAAATGTATTATTAAAATCCTAATTTCTACAACGTATGGAATTTTTACAAAATTCTATCGATTTTCTTGGATTTAAATTCCAAACAAAAAAAAGTAGAGCTATTGGTACATTCTATACCTTTCTCAACATTCCTGACAATCCTGACAAGAACAATGGAACACAATTATGAAATTATTGTATTGTCATCGGTCCTTGACAAGTGTGCAAAAATTCGAATTAATTCGACCTTTAAAAGTGGGTAAAAATCGAGTTCAAAGATTCCGTTACATGCAAGTGAAACTTATAAAAGCGTCTTAAAATATAGTATACAGCACCCCACTCTTTTATCACACTGACAATAATTTTCTCGTTAATCATTTTATTCTTATATTAAGAATTTTTTTTAAAACTTTTTATTTCGTTTAACTATAAAAGCGTGTTTTTCAGTCTTTTAAAATTTTTCAAAAATTCAATTGTCTTGTGGCAATATTAAATTTTAAAATAATTATTGTTTTTTTTTTAATCTCCATACCATGGAACATCTTTTTGGCTTGCGTAGGTTCATAATTAAAACAAATTTTTCTTCTCCATATAGCCACTATCCGCTCTAAAGTACATAGTATTCAATACATCATGAATAACATGTTCTCATCCAAAAGCTTCATCTACGCGTTAAACTGTTTCAAGGATGAGATAAAGGTGCCTCATCAGCATCTTAGGCGAACTATTTAGATGCGTAGATCAGTAACGTGCTAGTCTTTAGTGAATTATTAAGGTTCACCATCAGAAGCGAGTCACATATGAACGCCTTTGAAATCGCCAGGCACATGCAATCGGGTAATAATTTATGAAACATGTAAACATCTTCCCAGGAGCATCCTTACAAATTTCATGAGAACCGAAGTTTGTAAAATGCATTAAAACCATCCATAACCCACAGTTATGTTTAACTATCCTTTTAATCTGTATAAATCATTTAGTAAGAGGTTTAGGGATAAAATTTCGTCCATTACATGCATGTGTAACATTGCATGCTCCAAATTACGCTCTGTTGCTCTCATAGATTCTCGGCATTATAGGTCCTGGAGAACAACTTATTTATTCTGTATCCGAGTAATTTCGGTTGAGTTGAACTAAATGTGTCTTAATTTTAAGCAGTTTCTGATCGTGAGGTCTTAAAATAATAAATGTATCGTCTTAATTATGTTTCGAAGGAATATGGTGATCTTGACAAAATGTACTCGAAGGCAAAATATTGCAATTTTTATGTGTGTAGTTTGAATTTTCAAAGATTATACATTTGAAGTATGCAATTTATAAGTGGTTTTATTCATGTTTTAATACTATATCAAAGTAGAGACATTTTTACTGAAAACACAGGCAATTATTTCAATTAATAGTAACTTTAAAAATAATGTGACTTTTTATAAATTCTAGCTCTGGCTCTGCAGGGAAGCCTTAGCTATATATAGGCAAAGTATTATCATTATAGAAGCATTTTCCATAAAAAAATAATAATGTTTTGAAAACATTTCCATTTTTATTCATTTTTTTTACCGACAAATTGCATTATTTTTTTTATTGTGATAATATTCTCGAAACATTTTTATATGTATATTCTACACAAGTACCACTAAGTATCAAATAATTATTTGGTTTATACGCTTTTTTAGAATCATGGTTCCGAACATTGTAAGAAACATTCAAAACATTTATTGATGCATTTGTATTTAAAGTGTTCATAATGAGCTTCTAAAAACTATTAAATCCTATTTATTTTTGATAATGGTTTGATAAAACCTGTTGTTTTTTAACAGGTTTATACTGTCATTTTTGGTTATCATATTCCTGCTATCAATTTATAAATGTTTAAGTGTTTTATACACATTTCAATATCCTAATAATGGCTTCCAAATTTAAGTAAAATTTCAAATACAACTTTAGCTTTTACTGTCTCAATAAAAAGTAATTTAGTAATAAAAAAAATATAATTATATATATTATTTTTTCCTCAAATACAACCGAGAACCTTTTTATTGAAATACTTCGAGAATTCATATTTAGCTAACTCAAATAAAATTGAAATTAAACAAACTAGATAATGTCTTGCATTACACATAGTTATTTAATTGTTTTTTGCACAATTTATACAAAATATAACAAATGCTTTCAAATGAAATAAAGATTTGGATTAAAATAAAATACACGTAAAGGTGCCTAACAATAATTTGGTGGTTTTTCGGTTCGATAATAGTTTTTAAAAAAAGAAATTAATTACAATTTAGCTTTTATTTTTCAGACATTAATTAACTCACTGAATTTTTAAAAACAAATTTAAATATATATGCAGTGAACTACGTTTAAGGCCAAAACGTTTAGGACGAAATATCGGTTAACACGAAATAATACAATAATTCTGACAAACTGTTATACATTTTCATGCATTTTTCTCTTAGCACGAAACGAAAATCGCTTAACACGAAAATATTTCCTTTCAGAAAAGAATATTAAAAAGGAGCCAACACGTAATGAAATGTTTGGGAAAGTTTCTGAATTATTGGACTGTCCTACTGGAACATCGGGAGAATTCGTGGCAGTAGATGATGATAATGAGAATTAAGCCCCAAATAGGGCAGATAAAAACGTTTTGGAGTTTTTTCAAAGCTCCAAAAATATCTTTGATGTAGATTCAGGGGAAGAAAATTAAATAAATAAAGCAAGCCCCTGTTCTCACATCATCCTAAAGGAGGAAGGAACATCATGTAAAGCAGAGGTTCCCAAACTTTTCTGTCTCGCATACCAATTGCCATGTTTTTCGGTTTGCGGTAGACCCCTGCTTAATTAATATTGAATTTTTGTAAATTTATCACCTTAAATTCTTTGTAACCGCTGGTACTACTGCTTCTACTTTAAAAGAATTAAATTTCTAACTGTAATGAGATATAGTGTTTAAAATGTAAAAAGCATATGTTAATTAATTAAATTAAAATTAATTAATAAATAAAACTGTTAAATAAACTAACTAAACAACAAACAAATTATTTTAATGGGAGGGATAAATCTCTAGCACTACAATATCAAATTTTCAACATTTGGTATCAATCTTGTCTGGTTTAATTTTAAATCTCCTCTTTTAGTAGTGTCCAGTTTTTTTCTTTTTCTTTAGAGATTGGCAACCACGCTGAAATTCTTTCACTCTAAGAAAATCAGTGAAAAACTTTCTCACAATATTCCATAAGTCTAGACAAATAACAGATTTAACTTTTTAAAGCCAAAATTGCTGGCATCCGTTTCTAAACTTTAAGATCTTCGTTAGTGCTTATTAGTTCCCGTTGTAATTTGACATTTTTTTCGATATGATCATATGAATTCATTGTCTACTGTGGTATTTCCATAGTCAAGGCTTTCTCAAACCTGGTTTCAAAATCTGAATAAAAGGCATTTAAATGTTGAACGTAGGTTAAAACATCCTGACAGATTGTTTGTGACGATTGAGAAAATTCGAGACCTCCATTATTATATTTCTTTAGCTTAAATCAGGAACAAAAAGCTGAAAGGGTCCTTGTTTTAATAAAATGTATGCTGTCACCTTGTAAATTCAATTAACCTCATTAAATTTAGTAAATAAATCTGTTAAATAGGTAAAATTTGGTTTTCACGTGATTATAAATTTTCTTTTGAAGTTACGATCTAGTTTAATGAGAGCCAGTATCACATAGACCACTGCTTACACCTCATGGACCCCCAAATTATTTTTTGCCTGACGTAGACCCCTTGGAGGTCGTCATAGACCCCTGGGGGTCTATATAGACCACTTTGGGAATCACTGATGTAAAGTATGCGCAGTTATTTAGATGCACATTCCAATGATGAAATGAATAAAAAATGGACAACATTGAACAATTTGTTGACAGTTTGATGCTAAAAAAGACAATGCAAAGAAAAATACAAATTTTCCAAAAGCTCATTAAATGTTTTATTTTTCAAAAAGAACTTGAGAAAATTTTGTATTAAATTTCATTAAATTCATGTGAATGTTTTTGTTTCATTGGGTTTTATTAAATGAATGCATATATACAAATTAATGAAAGTACAATGCACCCTAATCAACTTAATTCTGTTGAATATATGTTTTTTTTTTGATTTTTTTTTGCAATATCCTTTAACACGAAATTTTTTTAACACGAGAAAAAATTCAGTTCCCTCAGTTTTGTATTAAGCGATTTTCACAGTAATTTGTTTTTCTGAAATTCAAGCTAGAAAATTCTGATTGAAATAATCCAATAATCATATATTGAAATATCATATAATTGAAACTATACAAGCTAGAGTATACGTTTTACAATACATATGCAGGAACTTAAATGTTTCACGCTGTAATTTACAATCCATAGCAGATAAGATTTCAAGTTAAATAAATATTTGGATCAAAATAAAATACTCGTGTATGTACGTAGAAAAATGTGGTGATTTTTTTAGAGTTTCATAACAATTTTATTCTGGCAAAAAAACTTTTTTTGGATTAATTCTACGATATTGAAATTTTAATAATTCTCAAGGTAATTTTGTGAAATATTTTAAAATCAGGCATTAACCTTATAGTACTTCGTGGTTATATTTTTGTGAAACATTGAAAATATTTTCTAAAGAATTAATGAATATTAGCAAATAAATCGTTATATTCTGTTTTAAAAGGAAAACAATTTTAGAAATTTTCTAGACTTTTTACCGTACCTGACTGATTTAACAAATTAAAAATGCTCATTAGATAAATTTTATCGCATTGAAATGGCCAGTTAGTATAATTTACCAGACAATAAACGCCCAAATAATCATACCCTATTATTACTGAGATCAATTAATATCCCTAGGCAATAATCATTATGTCAAGCTTTTAAGCATCTATTAATGATTCTAGAGAGGCTCTCTCACAATTTTGAAATATAATGCAGAATTCCAAAGGATGATTTATACGCAGTAGGAGTTTATTGGAACCGTAAATAATAATTTGAGAAGGGATTATACTGAGGTTTTCCACTAGCAAATGAAAGGAACCGCACATGTAATGAAAAATAGAATTAATCAAATAGTTTTCTAATAAATTATTTGGGAAAAAAGGCACCGTATGTTTTTTAAAAATATTTTTGGGGGATCTTATATTGAAGAAGATTTATTTATTATATTTCGAAAGCTAATTGTGTTTATTAATATCATACAAATGCCGATTTGGGATAAATATTAGTAATAAAATAACTATGATTTTTATTAGTTTGTTATTAAGGTATCTGACTACGTCCGAAACTAGGATTTTCTTTAAAAAAGCGCTTGCAAAACTTTTTTATATTGATATTCAGTATTACTTGAATTAAAATATACATATAAAAATAATTTTAAAAATATTTTTACAATAAAAACTTATTTAAATGCAATTTTTACATTATGAACTCAACTCAATAACACGTTACACCACTTTCTACCTGCAAAACAGCTGCAACTAGCTTTGGCGTGGATGTAAGGGCGTAGCTACCATCTTTCAATGATACGGGGTCCCCAAGATTCAGGGGCTCTAACATCTGTAACTACAGTTCCACTAACAGAGGGTTCTCCTATCTGAAAAAAAGGCCCCGAAAGAATTTTGATACATGGCTTACACAGAACGTCAGAGTGCGTGGATGCCTAATGTTCTTGGTAGATGACTACATACAGGTTGTACCAATTGTCTAAGCAGTGGTCGCATAAAATTGAGATACTCCGACTGAAAGATTTTTTTTTATTTCTGAGTTCTCTTTCTATTAAAACCCAAATGTGTGTCATCAGATTAAGATCCACTAAGTTAGAACATTAATTGGAATTCATGCTTGTGCTTCTCGAACCATTCTAACACAATTCTAGCCTTTTGAAACGGGATGTTGCCCTGCTGAAAGATTTCATTTCCAGTTGAGAAAACAGACGCTGTATAAGAGTGCAACTGATTCGCAATTATGTTCAGGCAGTCTATAACTTTCACGGACCCTTCCACCAGAACTAAGGGTAACACAGTCATTCCTGAGAACATTCTCTGAATCATAATACCATAACTACAAGACTGTAAGTAACCTACAGAACATGGAGGGACAACTGTTCACCTTGAAGACGGCTCCCTCTGACACGACCATTGATGTGATGTCGTGAACCATCCAACCAGGCAACTCTCTTCCAATCTGTTATTATTTAGTCTCAATGTTCCTGGGCTCAATATAGGTATAGTGAACAATAACGCTTGGTCAATGAGATGTGTGTACCGAAACACTTGTATTGTACCTGTATTGTATTGGGTTGTCAGCTGATTCACTATCTGGCACCGATTTTGCTTTACTAAGCAGGGCAGTCTCTGACGTTCTTTGTCTTTGATGATGTTTGGACTTTCAATGGCTTGGCGTCTACTGCTGGTTTCATCGTATTTATCCATTTTATACAAATACTAAAAAAAGTAAATCACAAACAACCTACCAGTCATGCTGTATTGGAAACACTCGTTCCGAGTCTTCATGTCATTACTATCTACCCTCTCAAATTAGCTTAAACCACCCGCGTTTCCCCTCACGCGCAGAAGAAAGTGCAAGAATGATAGATTACTTTTTTTCAGCAGTATTTGAAAACCATTTTCTTTTAATCCCGATGCTTTCACGTTAACCAGACGAGGTGATGAAAAAATGGGGAGATGTCCATAACATTTTGCTCTACGGTGTACATTCAATATATTCTTCTGCTGTAGAAATGCTTCTATAATAATATTTTTCCTATATATAGCTATAAGATTCCTTACACTGAGCCTGAACTAGAAGTTTTGAAAAATTCGCATTCTTTTTAGACAATAGAGGGTTCTTTTTTTAGTTAAAATTCTACTAATCGTATACATTAAAATATGATTAGATCTACTCATGAAGTATATTTTAAAAAATATTAGTTTACAGTACAATGTGTCTTAGCTATATATATGCAAAATATTACTATCATTAAAGAAACATTTTTCATGAAAGAGAGTAGTACTTTGAAGAAATGCATAATGTATTTTAATAATTTTTTCCTTGTAATAGTATTCTTAATACCATTTTATATATGTATATTCTATTTCAACTGACACTAAATACCAAAAAAAATTATTCATTGCTTTTTCGAAGTCACGTTTCCGGACACAGCATACCATTCATGATAAAATAGTACATTGGATATCCACATTTATTTCTCCCGATAAAGCTTTTTTTACAATCAAAAATGCAATTTCGGCAATCATTAACAAAATGGATTTAAAAGAGCAATCAAAGGACGTCAAAATAATCTTATAAGAATAATTAAACATTTCTACTGTAAAGGGTTCAATAAAGAAATGCTTATTTCATTGAATTAATTCATCTAGGCATGTAAATACAAGTGTTGCTTCTGTATTTATAAACCCTCATTCATTACCTGCATTACATATTATATTCAGATGCTGAGAATATAAATAGCTTTTAACCATGAAACCATCAATTTTGATCCTTTGAATGTACTGACAATATCTATTCATGATACATTCAATCATAAAGAGACGTATTTCATATAATTATTAATACACTGAATTGTAAGACTTGATGTAGCCGATAAACTATTGAATAAACTCGCGTTTAGTATTCACTATTTTTAAGCAACTGCTTCGAAGCAGAGATGGAATCATAAATTGACAAGAAAATTTGTAAAGAGATGTACAGCAGGTTGAATGCATGATATAAAATCATAGACGATTGTAAATAATGTCATCCGACATTTAAAGCATTAACTCTTTCTACATAAGGAACTGAAGCATCTAATGCAACGTTTCTCTAACTGTGGGGCGTGTCATATATAAACTCATATACAAAAAATAACACTTATCTTGATAATGAGTACGGCTTATAATTAATCCCTTAACTGCCGATTAAGAGATGCGCAATTCGCTCCCCAATGCCACCGTTTTCCAAGTAGGCGTGCGAATGTGATGTATTAGGGTAAGGGAAGGAAAAGAATTATAAGCACAAATATCCTCTGAAATAAGTAAATACTTCGCAAACACTGTCAAGTCCATTTTATTTCATTCCATTGCCTTCGGAAAATTTTATGAATAGCAGTGCAAAGAAAAGATCGTACTTCGGAAATACCTATATATACGTCCAGGAGAAATAGCACTTTAGCTGAGTGAGATGTTTACATACGCCCTTAAGATGTTTAAGTCGTATTGTAGCTTTAGCATCAAAGTATAGTATTATTGAATTCAATGTATAGCCATTGTATGAAGAGAGGGGGGTGATGAAAATTATGATTGTATATTGGGTCGCAAATATTGGAAGTTTGAGGAGCACTGATCTAATGTTTTGACTGTGCAATTCATTTCCTTTTTGTGTGTACTAGAATAGTACCTTTGAGTGTACTAGACCTGGTTATTCCACTCAATATGTCTGCAACGAAATCAGAACTCTAAGCCATCGACATACTAGCTTTGAAGCTCTCATAACTAAACTGCTCCATCCATTTTATATGCTAAGAAAAGAACAACTCATTTATTTTAAAGTAGATTTTTTGAACGTGTCCTTACGCTTTCTTATGGAAAATATATTTAGAAGTTTTGAATCATGTACAAATAAAAAATGCTATTGGAGTTTACGTTAAAGATAAAAAAATACCATTGAGATTTTGGAAACATATAAAAAGATGTATACTGCAGTATTCTAACAATGCTGATTGAGAACATTTTGAAAAATGCATGAAAATGTGGTTTAACTATTTTTTAAAGCCAGTCAACCTGTTTACAATACTGAACGACATTCTGAAACGTTTAATGGACAGAAGTTCTCCATCCATCATAACTACAAAAGATAACTTACATAACGATACATTCGAACATATTTAGATCATGATAAATCCAAAAACAATAAAATAAATGTCGAACTCTAGCATAACAATAAGTATAAAATTATTTTTACTAAAATAATTATAAGCTAAATATATTAAGTTGATGACTAAAACTGTACGAGTGACATTAAAATTATTCTTTAATTGTTTGCATTATAATACTAAAGGTTTAAAAATTTATAGGAAAATGTAAATAATTTTTAATATTTGGAGGGGGTATATAAGTATATTTTGATGGGTATGCAAGAGAAGGCATTAATAGTATTAAACCACATCGGATAATATTTTAATTATTCTCATACTAAAACATTTTTTTTGGACTTTTATTTTCAGTAGTGTTATTTTATCAAATTATAAATACTATA